>JAFVLL020009321.1:0-46061 GCA_021397915.2 Tor tambroides
CTTTGAAAAATATCAACTTGAAATGTTACTTCCTCCGGTGTCCCTGTTAAAGAAACAAATGTCAGGTTCATTAGTGCAAAGGAGGGTAGGTACAGGATATCTTCTCAGTAGGGCATTTGGCAGTGTCAGGAAAGCTGTGCAGATTTTCCATTCACAATTAAAGTCTGGCACATGAATAAATGATAAATATCATGAGCAACATACTGTTTGACACAGTTGGGCTGAGGATGGAACACAACAGGAAAGAACACAAACAAAAGGTAATGCTACTTACTGCGATTTGAAAATGTGGCTTGCGTGCAAGACAATAAAATGCCAACACTATCTCTCAACCAATTCATACGTATTTTACGAGGTGGCTAATTCGTACAAATTTGTGCGACCTCACTCATGCGATTTTTGTACGATTTGTCTAAACCCCAATGATGGGAGGATTTAGGGGCGGGGTTAGGGGTAGGTAATTCGTATGAATTCATACGAATTGGGGAACTCATAAAATACGTATGATTCGTTGTACGAATTCATATGAATTAGCCACCTTGTAAAATATGTACAAATGGCCATGAGATTGGGTTGAAAATGCTGATAACTTTGTGTGCCTTGCTTTGGCATGGTTGAGTTCATCGTCAAGTAGGGTGCATGACAGGGCTTAGTGGAGAAGATCATCCAGCTCAGATTTTCTCACCAGGGTCTTTAAAGAGAAACATGAGATAATCCCATATACACATTCACACACTGCAAGAAGACCATGTGCCAGCGCCCCCAAAAAGAACACCTGTCAGCCTCGGCTGAGGACATGGTGACACACTTTCCTTCCAGGTGCATTCTGGGCCCTCACTCCGGATGATCCTCACCAACATACCCAAGAGCAAGATACTGTCACCCTACTGAACCTAAGCCATGTTGAGACAACTGGCCACAAAATAAATAATGGAAAAAAGCACCGATAGTCACAAAATATGAATGTCTCGGAAACTAGGACACCCACTTGAATGCACAGCATCGAAGTCCTGACTATGAGGGATCAACGAAACTGGGCCAAGTCATTAAAGCACTTTCAATCACAACAGTACTGACCAATTCAATTTATGTGGATATAAATGCACCATGGTATATGTAGAATTACATGGTCACATATTCAGTACAGATTACAGGATTACCGGATTTATATTTAATTGTACATTTGGTGTGGTTTGTTGTGGTGGCTAATTCCAATGGGATTAAATAAACACCATTGTCCACTGCAGCCAATGAAGTGATACTACACTTATCAGATGGGCATGACACAGTTTGATCATGTTTCAAAGATTAGCCATTGATGCGACTTTACTTGACCCCTATTTGTCAAGACTGTGAGTGCAAAACTGGTGTCCAGCAAGCTACCTAAAACCTTTAGCACCACCAAATTTGTTGAAAAATGTTTCCAGAACACTCCCCATGTCTGCCATTGGTGGGATAGTCACAAATCACCTGCAAAATGGAATTTATGAATGACAATTTAGAAGGAACAACTACTGGCAAAGAACAGATGGTCTGAATTCAGGCTCCACACAGAAGCACCCAGATCAGAGCCCAAGGTTTTCTAATCTTTCTAATACTACAGCTTGTGAAGTTTATTCCCTATCTCTCTTTTTCTCACACACACATACACAGAGTATTGACAGCTCAGTAATTTGTTTGCTCTCTGGGTGACAGGAGAGGATGCCATCAAAACAAGACTGGGCTGGATAGATGGCAGGAGGCGCAAGTCTTTAGTTCAACTGGCAGACCAGGTCAAATGCTGATGGCTTTCGAGGGATGAGTTTACATGCCTGCAGAAAACACTTTCCAAATGAACTACAGGAGAATAAAAGGTATAGGGAAAAAAACATAGCAAATTAGTGGCATTTCAAAAAAGCTGAAATCTGGCAGCAGATCAAGTATGGGTAATATTTGCAAAATACTGAGAGGCCTGTGACAAACTTGTTTAAAGATAACACAGCAGCATGCCATAGCAGAAGCACATTAATCCAAGAAGAACATGGAAACATTACTTTGGACAAAAAAAAGTCATCTGTCTAACAAAGTTAAGAAATAAATACAAAAACATTTATCATAGAAAGCATAAACTCAAACATTCAGAAATCATGCGTTCTGTTTAAAAAAAATACTAATAACATTTACACACAACTTTTTGACATTTTGTGGTTTCTCCAGTAGTTGTGCTGCTACAGTAGATATGCTTCTTATAAGCATGTTACCAGACCTCATTTTGCAGCCTACAACTCCCCCTGGTGGTCTGGAGCAATACAACAACACAAAATAACCATTCAGACTTTAGAATCATTCTGTAAAAAATAAAATACTTATCACATGACCCATGACACTGACCCTTGCTCCATATTTTATTGAAGAAAAACATAATGGGCCACAAATGTTCTTTCATAGAAAATAAACCAATAGCAATACTACAAATTATTTAACTGTAACATCATTCACAGGGTTACAGTAAATGTACATTTATACAAAATCCAGAGCCTCCTGTTTCACTCACAGTGGTCATGGTGGACAGTACAGTGTGTGTGCACGTGTATGACGGGTCAATACCAATGAAAGTGAGTGCATACTATTGTATGCGTGTACATGGCCTAATCCACAGTCATATTTTTACCACAAAGAAACGGATCTTTTATCAAATAGAGAGTAAAATGGAAAAAATTGCCACATTACAATTAAAAATGGTAAAAAAAAAAAAAAGTTATACATAAAGGTATTTTCTAATATATTAACATATGTACATTCTTTTCATACAATGTCTTATGTTCTGTCATTATGGTAATGCCATATTTAAAAAAAAAAAAAAAAAAATCACAATGACAGTCCACTGAGCCTGAAATTATTTTTTTATTCCCTTTATAAAGATGATTCCCGGTGCTTTCGTGAATTGTTAAAGTTTCAATGAAAAGGGAAAGAAGAAATGGTTTTGCAATAATAAATGACGCTGCTAACAAAACATTGCACTTTCAGTTTACATTTTACTACAGAAATTTGCCCAACACTCTGAAAAATATGCAGTTTAATGTAAAATGAAAGCTTGGAATATAGATATGGGCATATTTACCTAAATATTGCAGCACATAACTATTAACAGTTATGAGTTTGTCAGGCAAAGCTTTACAAAGGACAAAGCAGCCTGTCTCACATTAAAAGTCAGTATGCCTACGGAGGAAAACAAGCAAAGGTCGGTAAAAGACGTGTTAGTGCTGAGAGAGAGAGCGAGTGAAACGAAAATATGTGAGATTCAGACCTATTAAGCAAATGAACAAGAGTATTTCTATACAAGTGTAAAGTGTTTAGACGTGGAAGACCAGTCAACAAGTTGATAGGAAGCACATTCACTTTAGAGAGACGTTGTCACAGTGTCAAAGTGTCAACTCAACAACTATTTTGGGTTACAAATGTGCCGTGCTCCAGGAAGCGCAACAGACTAGAACTGCTTATTAACCAACACTGTATATACTGTAAACAACAAACAAGCAAGCATGTATTTTGCAAAGTACTTTACAATAATGATGAATATGTCATGAAGTTTAATGTATCAAACATGTCAAAGATATAAAAAAAAATGTATGGTCAGTGAAGCCTTTAACCTTTGCCACACCACTATAATTCAGATAAACTGCACAAAACTATACAAATAAGAGAGCATATTGATGTTAAAATTCATAAAACATATCTTTCAATAAAAGCAGACTTTAAGTCTTTTCTTATGTGTCTTTAGGTCTCCCTCTTTTCATCTCATTCTTTAATTTCGTAAGCTGCTTTTTGTGTGTGCAGTGCTTCAGTTGTGGCAAGAACGTAATATTGTTTCATGTGGACAGCAAAACTTCTACAAATAGGGTACAAAATAAGGTCCGAAAATGAAGTTGGACAGGCCAAATCCAAATTTCAAGGGGTAGACAAGGACATTTAAAGTGTTCAAAACTAGCTATTTTTATGCTGATCTTATGTTAGATAATAGCTTGTCAAACATCTAATAATTCTTACAACAAAAAACATGGAATTAGTGCCTCTAATGCTTTTAAAAATGTAATTGGACAACAAATTGTACCCTATTTGCGAAGTGCCAGCATGTATATATACACACGTAATTATATATGTATACATATACATAAATACAAGAAATTGTTAAAATATCGAAAGAAAAATGTGGGGGAGGGGGGGGGACTTTTTCAAAACATGACATCTGATGAAAAATGAACACTTAAGCCCTATTCGCACGGGATTAGTATTATCTGTGGACCATGTGTGATTTTGAAATTACCCCCCCACATCTGAATTTCGTGTGGTGCATTCGCACGGGATAAGCGAAGCCTGTGATTTTACTCGAATTTACTGACTTATCTCCCGGATACCCGGATGTCAAGGTTTTGAGAGTCCCGTTCTATGGTCCAATCAGATGGATTAAAAAAAAAACTAATATAGTTTCGTGCCCTGTGTCATTTACATGTCACCAGGTTAAAATAATATCTCAAGCTTTATGCTTGATTTATTTGTAACACATTAAACCTTTTCAGTTTTCTCTTTCTGCAAATTGTAGCGATATGACAGCACCCAAAATACTATCAAACACTCCAACGCAGCTCCATTCTTTGCGAAATATGGATAAAAAGGCAAACGGGAAACAAAAACCTTGAAAAATGATATACGACCCGCCAAATGCTGGCCAAATCACAGAGATGCCGATTCGCACGGGACTAGTATTATCACAGGACCTCGGTGTTCGGTGAAATATGGTAGGTCATTTGCGGGGGAATTTTTACTTTACAAATTACAGACATGGCCGATTCGCACTGGATTAAGATCACAGACAACCTCCGCAATTATTACAAATGACTGGAGGTCACCAGGTAATACTAATCCCGTGCGAATAGGGCTTTAGGGACACTTACTATTGGGATAAAAAATAAACATCAAATTAAATCCGGCATGCACCTCTATTATATTCTGTCGGCAGGCTCTGTGAGGAAATCAGCACATGAAGTGCTTTCGATATGTGACAAGAACATCTGTAGTACAACACTGGTGCATGATTATATGGTTAACTGGAAAGTATTGGTGTTAAAAAGTATAAAACAAATAAATAAAACTCATGAAGAAAATAAAAAATATCACATTACTTTGTACAAAAAAACAAAACAAAACAAACAAACAAACAAACAAAAAAAAAACATACCGAACCAGTACTGGCTGCTTTGCCAACTATTCACATAGTTCTATAATAGTCCACATATTGGCAAATTCTGCCAGCACAAGATCCATCACATGGATCATTCCTCATCATACATGAGCATCACACATGTATAATTGTTTCTCCTTTTTTCTTGCTATTAGTCCATTGTCCATTTCAGATGCACACCAAAACAAAATTTTACATTTTAAATGATCCTGTCAATACATTTCTGGTGACTATAGTTGAGAACCAAATCATTTCAAAGAGTAAAGGGGCTATATATAATCCAAATCTGATTTAATCTCATTTAATGAGATTGCAGATTTACCCCAAAAAAATCTAACAGCCAAAATAATGTGTAAGTGACTACATTTACATGCATGAACAACCTTTTCAACACTTTTATTCTGCATATGGAAATTCCATGAATAAAATTATACCCAATATAACACTATCATAAAAAGGTGACTGCATTTTATTCTTATTCTGTGAACTCTGACATTCTTCTAACATTTGAATTTTAATGGGTGCACTTAATAAATGCTTTTTTTAATGGACCCAGAAGGTGCTCTGAAATATTTTCATTTGTTGATTTTAGAACAAATGAACTTCAGCAAAAATAGTTACTCGGCAGGTGATATGTAGGTAATCGATAGCACATTTCATAATGTAACAATAGAGAAAGCTGCTTAGAGCAAGGAATTTACATACAAAAGGTGATTATTTTTATGCAAAGGGTATATTTAATGAGGCCGCCACCTTAAATTAGAAATGTATTTTTAAATGTCTATTAAATAATAGATATACCAACATGAGAGGCTTTTATGTGGTTTATTAGAAATACTGCAAAGTCAGAGATAATACTGGAATATAAACTTGCATGTAAATGCAGCCAGAATGACATTTATGGATAATTCTGGCCATTGCAAAGACTACAGCTTGCCTTCAGTGTGCTGGTGCTGTATCGAGACCATAGCGGTCTTGCGGGGATCTGTTCTTGATCATCCCCAGAGAAAGTGACTACTGCTGGGCTCTGGACACAGGGCTTGCTGAGGGGGACGTCTTTCTGTGAGAAGGTCCACAGGGGTCTGGTGTGCACAGGCTGGTCCCATCCTCCACTCTTATGAATCAAACCTCCACTGACTGGATCTGGTTCATTTGGGCTCGCATCATCTGCACACTGTTGAGAATCTTCTTCTGGTGGCCTGCTAGTATGACTCCCACCCTCAGAATGTCACTGTGAGGACAGATAGAGGGTGTCAGAAAAGCGACTGCATAATGTCACAGTCAAAGAATGATCTAAGCAGACAAGACTATCAATCAAATTTACAGTTATAGGTTTCTGGTGGCTATAGCATCTGGTTCTGTAACTTAGTCATGAAAATGATCGATTTGAATCTGTTGAGCTGTATGGAAGATGGCGAAAACATACTCCATAGTCATCTGAGACACGGCTTCAAAGGTAGTGAGGTCTTCATTGGCAAAGTTCTCTTTGTACTGGCCCATTTTGATGGCGTCCAGCCATTCATCCACTGTGCTGAAGCTGGAGAAGTCTGGTGTGCTGCGGTCCAGCAGAGGTAGATGTACGCTGTAAAACACCCACAGAATCAACATCTCTATATGGGACTTAAATCATGAGTATTCAAAAATGGATTCTGCTTAATTATAAATAATATCTGACACTACCTGACCCAGCTGAACAAATTAAAAATGACAAACTACATCTGTTACATGCACTCAAAACAGCAATATTGTTAAATATTAATACAATTTAAAATAACTGTTTTCTATTTTAATACATTTTACAAATTTATTCCCGTGTTGCAAAGCTGAATTTTCAGCAGTCATTACTCCAGTCTTCAGTGTCCCAGAATCCTTCAGAAATCATTCTAATATTGATTTGCTAATCAAGAAACTTTAATGATTTTTTTAAAAGAACACTTTTAACATTATAAATATCTTTACTGTCACTTCTGAACAACTTAATGCATCCTTGAATAAAATATTAATTTATAAATTAAAAGAAAACTATTCTTACTGACCCCCAAACTTGTGGATGGTAGTGTACATTAAAAAGTGCAACAAAAACAAAGCATAAAGCAAATAAAGCACATTGGTGAAATGGGAGTCTTTTATGGACAAATCATGACCTATTTTTGAAACCTGTTTATTCTTATAAAACAATGTACTTAGTTGCCCATTAACATTAGTTGTTACTCTTCAGTCTTTATATTTTTTTATAATTCTTTGTGTATTATATATTATGTATTATAATATTATGTAATGTATATTATGTATAATATTATATAATACTGTGTATTATGTATTATACATCCTATATCAGTAATTCAATTTAATATTTAATTTAAAAATTATAAATTGGTCATTTTCTGTATAAACACTGTTTATTTTAACTTTAATTAATAAACTAAAAGATAAAATACTGAAAATATACAGTACAAAACTCATCATTTTAAAATGCAAATTAAGCACGCTTTTTTTTTTTATGATTATACAGTTCAGTGCTCAATGCTTGCTGCCCCCATCTAGTCTGTGTTGACCCAGAATAAAATCTCTTACCCTGAAGAGAGAGGGGTGGTGGCCTTCAGGCTGCCAGGATTACGGATCATCTTATCCAGAGTGTTTACAATCTGATTGAATTTCGGACGGTTGTTTCGGTCCTTCTGCCAGCAGTCCAACATTAGTTGGTGCAGTGCATTTGGACAGTCCATAGGAGGAGGTAACCTATAATCCTGTTCAATAGCATTTATTACCTGGATTGATGGGAAGATAAATTTCTTATTAAGCACTTAATAATACATCAATATAACAATACAATAAACATTTTAAACACATGTTCTTGTATGCACTTGCATATGGTGTTTAATGACATTGCTCATCCACTAGGGGACATCCTTATCCAGCTCTTCATGAAAAAAGTTCGATGAAAACCATCATCTATAATCATCAATATATAAGAATTGATTTCATACATCTTGATTGCTCATGTCCCAGTAAGGTCGCTCTCCATAGGACATGACCTCCCACATTACGATCCCATAGCTCCACACATCACTCGAGGATGTGAACTTCCTGTATTGAATGGCCTCGGGAGCAGTCCATCGTATTGGAATTTTCCCTCCCTGTGTGGACATTGAATTTAGTTAGGAATATTTCATTAGCATGAAGCATTAGGTGCTGCCACATAGCATTAGGCCACATTAAACACACTCACCAGAGCGCTTGTGTATGTAGGATCTGACGTGTCATCTTCCAAAAAGCGAGAAAGCCCAAAATCAGATACTTTGCAGACTAGATTGCTGTTAACCAGGATGTTGCGGGCGGCCAGATCACGATGTACGTAGTTCATGTCACAGAGGTACTTCATGCCAGCTGCAATGCCACGCAGCATGCCAACCAACTGGATGACAGTGAACTGGCCATCGTTTTGCTGAGATGTCATACAGAGAATACAGAAATATGAAATGTATTAAAATATAATCAAATTATGCGTTTAAGACAGAGGATACACATGTGTTTCTTCTCTGGATTAAGTAAAAAAAAGCATTTCTAACATTTTAAAATCAGCCTTTCTAACAAAACATCTTTGTTCTGTGAGCTTGTGTCACAATCTTGTGGCGAAACATCTGGACTTCAGTCCAGCTGTGCCTCTTGGCAGACACATCTGGGCCCTGCCCAATGGGATCCTGGGTCAGTTAAAAGCAGCACAAGGACAAGTGCTATCACACACTGTGAAATAAAAAGCTTAAATAAATTGGTTTTAGGACAAAGTGTGGACAAAAAAATATTAGGTTTTTTTTTTAATTAGGTGCCAAAAATCTAAATTTACAAAGTTAAAACCCAACGTTGCATGTAATCATGATTAAATTGCAGGTGCAGCCTAATTAAAGGTGCACTCAATTTTTCGGCCTTTTAAAAAAACCCACTACAGTTCAAAAGTCTCGGTTTAATTAATTTCGTGGGCTTTAGAAATAATGCTTTTTTTCAGCAAGGATGCATTAAACTGATCAAAAGCAATCGTAAAGATATTTATAATGTAACAAAAGATTTCTCTTTCAATTTCTTTTAAACTTTCCATTCAGTTTCATGTTTTTGATAGAAATTTTAAAAACTGTTTTCAACACTGATAACAATAAGAAATGTTTCTTGAGCAGCAAATTCGCATATTAGAATCATTTTCGAAGGATCATGTGACACTAAAGACTGGAGTAATAATGCTGAAAATTCAGCTTTGCTATCACATGAATAAATTAAATTGTAAAATATCTCAAAATAGAAAATTATTGTAAATAATAATAATATTTCATAATGTTTGTACTGTATTTTGTGATCCAATAAATGTAGCCTTGGTAAATACTGTATAAAAGATGTCTTACCAAAAAAGAAAATCTTACTGACCCAAAACATTTGAATTGTAGCGTTAATATTGCTTTAGAAAAAAAAAGAGTAAATGTTTACAATCATGTATACTTAAATAAAATAGCCATATCATAAAATCTATTATATTCTACATAGAGCAGGTCACCTCTTGGTGGCAGGTGTGTTGAGATTACATAAACAGTCGAATTTTACTGCCATTGGACAATTTTAGTGTGAAACAAATTAATGATGGTTAAATCGTTTAGCATTTGAAGAGTTTATTTGCAAAAACAGATAACTCCGTTTTTAAAAAGTTTCTAAAAATCATGTCTTTTATGTTATCATGTTTTTACTGTGTTTTATTGTGTTAGTTACCTGTGTTTTTTATAAGCTATTTATTCACCTAATCAAAATAACCCAATTGAAGTTTGATGGAGATAAACTGGAATGCACAATGGAAAAACATGATTTCTGAAAACTGTTAAAAACTGAGTTATCTGTTTTCGCAGATTAACTCTTCATTTCTAAAATGGCATCGGTAGCTGAAAACATTTTTTGCATGATACTGCATCCACACCACTAGGTGTCAGTAAGTCCAAGACAACTTGCAAAATTTAAGCACATGTTGCTGTTGTTATTTTCTTGCAGCAACACTGAAACTTACCCGAAGGAAGGAGTCCAGTGATCCGTTTTCCATGAATTCAGTGATGATCATTACTGGAGTGTTCTTGGTCACCACTCCTTCCAGGTGGATGATGTTGGGATGGTCAAACTGCCCCATGATGCTGGCTTCGCTCAGGAAGTCCCGCCGCTGCTTCTCCGTGTAGCCTGATTTCAGAGTCTTAATGGCCACCAGAATCTCCCTCTTCCCAGGAAGCCTGAGATTACCGCTGCATACCTCTCCAAACTCACCTAAAAAGTTCAACCATTAAGACCAGTTGATTGCACCTCAGGAAAAGTAATTTATAATTCAATTAGATGAAAATAATTAAATTAGCAGCCTGGTTTACTAAAACTTTGTTGCTCCTTTAACAATAATTAAAGGTATGAACACATTAAAAGCTCCAGGCTTTTGCTAGATTGCAGCTGCTTTCTAATTAACGCTTGATTTGCTTATATGCACTTGACTAACTAGATGAGATGCAAAGATGTTGGTTAGACTGCAAATCAGCACTCTATGCAATTAAATCTATGCATATTAAAGTATTCCTAATTTACGTGAAAAGTGACATTCACCTGCACCAATGACTTGCTCGATTTTCACACAGGTCACTTCTATTTCTTTGGCGAACTCGCGCACTGCCTCATTGGGATCCTCATATGTGAAAGGATCAATGTAGATCTTCATTCCTGGAGACACTTGGAAAAAGAAACAGGAGCTGCAGCGTATGCAATAGAAATATATTGCCTATACTGTAAAAATTACATATCAATTATTCTTAAAAGATGGGACGAGAGATCACAAACTTAACACAAATGTACAAGATCATTTTATTTTCTTATTTTAGCATAATTATATTCTTATATATGTGTGTGTGTGAGAGAGTTTGAGATTTAAGTATACAAGATACTTGTATACCGCATCCAAAATAAAAGTTTTTGTTTAAATAATATGTGTGTGTGTGTGTGCTGTGTATATTTATTATGTATATATAAATACACAGAAATGCATGTATATATTTAAGAAAAATGTTGTTTTTATATTAAATATATTTACATATAATATGAATTATGGTATTTTATTGCAGCGTTTGGAAGATGTTGGTGTTAAGGGTACTGCCTTAGAGTGGTTTAAATCATACTTAAAAGATAGATCTTTCTCGGTTTGCCTTGGTGATTTGTGTTCGACATCAGCTAAATTACGTAGTGGTGTGCCACAGGGGTCTATTCTTGGGCCTATTTTATTTTCATTATATATGGGCCCTTTGGGCTCAATTTTTCATAAATATAATATTATGTATCATTTATATGCAGATGATACCCAGTTATATATCCCAATAGATCCAAATGCATCTCAATCTTTTGATGGACTTGCTCAGTGTTTAGGTGAGATAAGAGCCTGGTTGGCAAGCAATTTTCTTCATCTTAATACTAATAAGACTGAGTGTGTTGTTTTTGGACCTTCCTCTGCTTCCAAGGAAATTATAAGTAGGTTGGCCTCTATGAAGATAAGTGTTTCAGATCATGTTAAGAATTTGGGTGTTATAATGGATTCAGCTTTAGTTTTAGATAAACAGGTTTCTAGTGTTGTGAAGGCTGCCTTTTATCAATTTAGAATTATTTCTAAACTGAAATCAATTCTCTCTTTTAAGGACCTGGAGACTATTATTCATGCTTTTGTATCATCACGCATTGGTTATTGTAATTCTGTATACAGTATATAGGTATTTCACAAGGTCAATTATCTCATCTTCAGTTAGTACAAAATGCTGCTGCCAGACTTTTGACTCGCACAAAGAGAGAGAGAGAGAGAGAATTACCCAGTTTTGGTTTAGTTACTCTGGTTGCCTGTAAAATTTTGAATTGAATTTAAGGTTTTGTTGATGGTTTTTAAAGTGTTGCATGGCATTGCCCCCCAAAAAAATTTTTGGTGACCTTTTGATTCCTTATCAAAATACAAGGAAAATGAGATCTTCAATGATTCTTCATGTTCCTAAAGCTAGATTAAAATCAAAGAGTGATAGGGCTTTCTAAGTGGCTGCTCCATGATTATGGAACCCTCTTCCAATGCATATTAAATCTTCCCCATCTGTGGATGCTTTTAAGTCTAGATTGAAGTCGTATCTTTTTAGTAGGGCTTTTGTGAGCTCTGATTAGAGTGGATCAGGTTCTACATTTTAATGTTGAATTAATGTTGAATTTTGTTGAACTGTTGTTGAATTTTGTTTGTGTGACTGTATGTAATGATGCTGGAAAGCACTTTGGTCAACGGCAGTTGTTTTAAATGTGCTATAGAAATAAAATTTGTATTGTATTGTAAATTATACGAATATAAATATATACACATGTAAATATTTTCAAAATATATACTGTATGTGTGTGTATTTATATATACATAATAAATATACACACTACACACACATATATTATGTAAACAAAAACTTTTATTTTGGATGCGATTATAATTGCGATTAATCGTTTGAAAGCACTAGTTTTTTTAAGGTTTTGTCCCATATCTCAAGAATCCGTGATGTATATTTATCTAATTAAATTGTCTGTCAATATTATAATACCCATCAATGACACAGAATCATATGGCAAACAAAATAAATACTAAAGTTGGAGTATTCTGAGCATGTAAGTGCTTTTGGGAGAGGAAATGAAGTAAAAATGAATTATGGTTTGTGCATGTACAGCACATCCTGAGTCAACTAGCACATTTTATCAATACCATATGAACCATCTCAATACAATGCAGTTCATAGTGTGGTATTGTGTGGTAAAATCTTCAAATTGTAAGTAAAGTTGTTCCGTGGTTTAAATGTTATGTTTATATGTGCTGTGCAGCAGTCCGCTGTTTTCATTTATTGACTTGAGCCTTGTTTAAAAAGATCAAGTAAATATTATAAGCACAAATGAAATATTATAAAGTCACTGAATGGTTTACTCACTGTGGCCGCTGGTGTAATGCTGAAGCTTGTCCGTGTATTCAGATTCTGTCCTGTCACTACCTCTCCTAATGAGACCCCAACAGGAAAAGAAGAAAAAGTCAGAAAAAAAGGGGGCTACATTGAAACACTATTTCTTAGTTTATAAGAAAAAGAGGAAATCAAACATCTGTTCAGTTTTGTGCAATCTATTCCAGATCATGGTAAGCAACAGACTCACCGATTACAGACGATAATGAGCACAACCACAGCGATGAGAAAAACAACACCAGCAGCAGCAGAGCCGATTATGAGGGGCAGTTTCTCCTGCAGGCTGGAGTTGTACTCCTCTTCAGATGTAAACATGGTGAACACAAAATCAGATCAGTTCTTGTGCCTTTGTGATTTTTAAATCACCAAAATGGCTATAACATTTATTTTGGGGGAAAAAACGTCATTTTGCATACTGTCTGTACTAAAACATTTCCTGCTTTAGCCAAAGACATTTCAGGTTTTGCAATAGAACAGCACACTTTAAATATGAAAATGATCATTTAAAACCCACAGAGGCATTTTTATCTAAATGTTGGCAGAAAGACAAGATACACACACAATATACTATCATTCAAATATTTAAAGGTCGTTAAAAAGAACCAAAAGAATATTTTTGTTTCCACATTTTATATTACAGTATTGTTGAAGTCTTGGTTCTGATTGGCTGACAATTCTTAAGCTGTTGAGTCATCTTCAGCAATTGACTGTCAACACTTTTTACATGTATGACACCTTAATAATAATTTGTCAACAGTCTCTTTCTGGATTTTGTCAGACATGCCACAGAATATTCTAATGCCAGCTAAACAAATAAATGTGTTTCCAAGTAGCAAAGTGCTCCTTGCTGTCAAATGTTTCCATTTTCATCAAAGTGAACGTGGCTACATGTCTCAGATTAGTACTGAGAACAAGCAGCATGCTGTGATGGCTTGGCCACTGGCTCATGTTTCTGGCTTTGCCCTTGCCACATAGATCTAAAATTGTGGTTAAAGCTATTTAAGAGACCAGAAAGCAGTTTTTGCCAGATTGTAGCACCTGAAAAATTAGACAAATTTATTAACTGGGAAAAGAGAAGAGCAAAATCAATGTGTCTAGTGCCAAATGTCTGTTAAAGTCCAATACCTTCAGTCATTGTTTGGAAGTACATCTTCCCGCTTAAACGTCCAAAGCCCGCCACTGTTCTGGCCCGCACCTGGAACACGTAGATGGTCCCCGGCTTCAGCCCCCGGATAACTACTGTATTAGTCTGACTCCGCAGTAGAGAGGAGTTCGACTCTGCTGCATTCTAGATTTGAACCAAAGATCAAAGATCACATACAATAAAATCCATACAGAAGCAATTAAAGTCATGTTTAGAATTATAAAATGGTCCATATTTTAGAATAAATATCAGTGATTCAGTTTCATTTCTTTTGTTTTTGCTGCTTGACCTGCTTAGTTAATTAAAATTATGTTAATGCAACACAGTATTTGAACTTTTTAAATCACAATTTAATTTAATGGCAAATAGTTAATTTAAATAAGCAAAATGGAAGTCTACGACATTAACAATTTCATTAGCAAAACAAGATATACAGAAATACAGAACTTCACAGACACACTGGAAATTGATTTGAGTGTTATGTGTTAAACTAACATCATCTATTCATGTAGTGTATTTAATTTAGTTCTTTATTAAATTAAAATCACAGGCACTTCATGTGGCCTGAGCTCTAATTCCACCCTTAATTTAAGTTTGTATAGAACATAACTAATTTATCCCCAAAAAATATTTTTAAAGGGATTTTTTAAAGTTCACCTCAATTGAATTTCATTGAATGTTTCTATTTTTTGAGAGAACAGCTGGACAATTTTGAGTGTGTTCGTATTTGATGACTTATTACCTTCTCATAATATTGCAGCTCATAGTCCAAAATGACTCCATTGGGCTGGTCTGGTTGGGACCAGGACAATGTGATACTGTCCACAGTTCGACTGACCTGATGCATGATTGACACAGCAGATGGAGCTGTAGAGAGGATGATAAAAAAGGAAACAATTAAATGAGAAATAAATATTGCTGGATACATTAAGTGTGGGAGTTAATCTGAGAGTCTTTTCATGAAAACTAAGTTCATAATAAGGATTACATTAGAGAGGTTTAGATAACCACACAGAATCTCAGCCAAGCCAAGGCCCCACAGTAGATTTAAAAAATGGTTTTCATTAAGAACATTAAAATTCATACATTGCATAATCCTTAATAGATCAAAAGTTAAAGTTAAAAACTATTCATTAAAACTTTTATTCAGCAAAGATGCCTTTAATTGGTCAAAAGTGAGAATAAAGACTTATAATATTACAAAAGTTGTCTATTTCAAATGAATCCAGTTCTTTTGAACTTTATTCATCAGTTAGTCCTGAAAAAGTATCAGTTTTCACAAAAATATTAATCAGCACAATGGTTTTCAACAGTGGTAATAATAAGAAAAGTTTATTGAGCATCAAATCAGCATATTACAATGATTTCTGAAGGATCATGTGACACTGAAGACTGGAGTAATAATGCTGAAAATTCAGCTTTTCCATCCCAGGAATAAACTGCATTTTAAAATATATTAAAACAGAAAAAAAGAATCATTTTAAACTTCAATGATATTTTATAATATTACAGTTTTTATTGTATTTTCTACTCAAGTAAATGTTGCCTTGGTGCACATACAAGGGGATTTTTTCAAAAAATATTTAAATAAAAAAATCTTACAGACTCTAAACTTTTGAACGGTAGTGTATAGGGACCTCTGGTTGAAAACTCTTGGTTTAGATAATGAATCTAGAGAGTTCACTGTTTTTGACATTTGGAAAGTACTGAAACAGCATATAAATTTCTTCCTAAGCACAACAGCATTTCCAAAAAAGATCAGCTATAACGTCTACAGTTCTGGAGCTCCCAAGATAACTGGCCACTGCGTTGTACTCACAGTCCTCTGGCATCCGTGCAGTTTTGGATATAGAGGAGCCATTATATCAACTGCAGCTTCAGGCTGACTACTAAAAGAAAGACTCTGGATGCCCATGTAACACTTCATTATCATTTACAAGCTTAAAGAAGCAAAAAGACAAGCGTGAAAGCTGGCAAACTGCACTTGTGGTTTAAAGATCAAACAAATCACGGTGCCTTAAAGCCAATCGATGCCTTGAACAGGGTTCAGCTGTAGCAGCGGGGTGGCGGAGTATATGAGGTTTGCTCCTGGCATGCTTGCTTGGGCTTGTAGGGAGGAAAGTGATTCTGTTTATATGCCAAATACTGATTCCCTAGACATGCGTGATAAAATATAATAGGTAAGACAATATCTGAGCATTTTAAGGCCATTTTAATCTTTTTTCAAAATAAATTGGTCAAATAAACGACACTGATACTCTTTCACGTGTGCCATCTCTGTATAATTATGGCTGTTAAGCCAAAAGAAAGACGTTTTATACATTGTATTTATAGTTGGCATAAAGTTGATGGTTGATCGCTCAGAGAGTTCGAGGACTCAGGTTGTTATGCTTTCTCTGTTGCCCATCAGAGCTCAGGAATATTAAGCACGCAATGTTGTGTAAAAAATATGTCTTGTGCTATTTAGTTTCTCTGTAAACTTCGATCCTGAGCTTTGATTAAGTGTTTTTCCATGCGCTGGTTTCAATAGGCAGAACAGGCCCTGTGTCTTGATTTACAGCACTGAATGAAGGGATGGTGTGTGAGGAGGACGGGGTTGTTGAGAAGTTGAGCATGCCATTGTGTATGTTGGAGAGATTCATCCAAACAACACTAGGAAAGACAGATGTGATTAGACTAACACTCCAAATAGGAAGACGAACCATTTCAAACAATCACAAAATTCAATTCCTCAGGCGCATGTAACTTTTTGACCCCCATAATGTGTTGTTGATGACAGGACTACACTCTGGGAAAATATTAAAGACAAGCCAATGTCACTTTCATCCATCATTTTGAAACCTGTATGACTTACTTTGTTCAGCGAAACAAAAACCAGAAGTTTCATGGAATGTTCAAGCTGCTCTTTTCTCAATGCAAAATTAATGGTGACCAGCAAGATTTTCAACTTAAATTTCAGTCTTTCCCTCACACAAACTATCATATGGTTTAAGAAGACTTGGCATGTAGTGCACAAGTTGTATGGACCACTTTTATGTTATTTGATCCTTCAGAAATCATTCTAATATGCTGATTTGCTGCTCAAGAAACATTTATTATTATCATCAATGTTTAAAACAGTTGTGCGGCCTAATATGTTTGTGAAAACCATAAATAAATTCTTCAAAATAACAGTGTTTATTTGAAATAGAAATCTTTTGTGACATTATAAATGTCTTTACATAACTTTTGATCATTTTGATGTGTCCTGGCTGAATAACAGTATTAATTGCTTACAAAAAAAAAAAAAAAAATTGAAATGGTAGTGCATATAAAACTCATTGGAATGGCAACAACAAAAATGCTATTAGCCTTTGAATCTTGTTTATTCTAAGCAGCCATGGTTCTTTAATAGACCGCAATGTTTTCAAGGAAATGCAGTTTTCTAAAGTTCAAGAAACTCCAGAATGTCTGGAGAGAATCCACCACAGGTATGTGTCTATAAAATAGAGCAAGTCATTATATATGAAAATAAGTTCTCTTGGTTTGATGAGGTGATTGGTTTTCCAAAGAGTCTGCAGTAAGTGGTACTTCATCATTCCGCTGCTCTCTTTGACTGCAATTTATGAGAAATACAAGTAGTACTCTCTCAGTGAAAAACATAAATTCATATGTCCTTGTGGTATTCTGGAGGAGAATAAGAGGAACAGATTACGAGCATTTCCATCTGAAATGGATCTCAGAATCATTCTTTCCTCCGCAAGAATTTCCACTGCGGCAAATGACAAAGTAATTTCCTAGTTGATCGCAGCTTAAAACAAAGTATTAAAGACTTGAAAACATTAATGGGAATACCTATAGGCCTAATGTTTTTGAAATGTTTTTTTTTTTTTTTTTTTTTTTTTTTAATTAGTATTCTCGCAAATTCCTTCCCTGCGGCTAAATATCCTTTTGTTATTTTCTTATACTGTTTTTGCTTATTTGATGTGCACATCCTGTATTTTATAAAAACCATTAGCTTGTAAGTTTCTTAGAACAACATTATTAATAAATCCCTGAGTGTGGGAGGACGTTTATAGTTCCTGAGTGCTGTGTAAAGCTGTAGCTGTTGAGCTCACGCTTGGGCTCTGGCTGAGCAGCCGGTTCTGGCATTGTCCCTCTCTCTGTGTTTGGGGGGATGCGGGTGGTGTGAGGTGGATTTTTGTCTTTTAATGGCAGCAGTGAAGCGGTAATGTGGACTGACAGGCACACCGGTGGAGCCCCAGCCTCCAGTGATATAGGGCCAGCGAGTTCACTGCAGCACAGCCGGGGGCACGGCTGTCATTAAAATGCTCTATTAAACACTATTATGTTCCTTTTGAACTGGCTCTTTTTGACTGGCATTTAAAATCTCTGTACAGAGCAATATGATGAGTGTTGTGGACTAGATTTCAGTTCTCAGATAAAAATTGAGGGAACATTAGAAATCTGATCAGGTGAAGATAAAAAGATGCAAACACATCGCTTTCATGATGGTGTCCTATAAAACTGAAGACACTGAAAGCAGCTTTCGGTCGGGGGGAAAAAAAAAAACTTGGCAATGTGAACAGTGAGACTCACAGGAATATTAGCGTGTAACTACAGTCTGGTGATGTGCAAACTTGCATATTTTCAAAACCAAGCCGGTGGGTTGCCTGAATAGACAGCTAGACTACTAATTGTTTTAAAAAGGCTCTAAATAGTTACACTGGTTTTGGCATCAACTGACTACAATTAGACACATTTCTTAGGTGGTGCTGCTTCATAAAAATGTAAATAAATGAATAAATAAAAAAAACAATAAAATAAATAAATAAATAAATAAATAAATATGATAGTATTACCATTTTATTCTAAATACTAATTGGAAATGATTATGTAAGAATATAATTAGAATTGCATAGTTTCCATACACACACACACACACATACATACAAATAAATAAATATATATATATATATATATATATATATATATATATATATATGTGTGTGTGTGTGTGTGTGTGTGTGTGTGTGTGTGTATATATATACACACACACACATATATATATAACTTCAAATTAAATTTAATAATATATATTTTTTAAATGTATAATATATAGTATAATATAGTAAGATATCATAGCAATATAATATAAATAAATTTAAATATTATATAATTACATTATACTAATGTAATATATTAAATATTTGATTTTAAAAAATTAAAAAGATAATTGCGACTTTTTCTCTCACAATTCTGACTTTTTTCTCAGAATTGCATGATATAAACTCACAATTCTGACTTTTTTCCCTCAGAATTGTGAGATATAAACCTGCAAACACCCCCCCCCCCAAAACTGGACTTTAACTCGCAATTGCGAGTTTATATCATGCAATTCTGACTTTTGTTCTTGCAATTGCGAGTTTATATCTCACAATTCTGAGAAAAAAGTCAAAATTGTGAGATTTAAACTCGCAATTGCGAGAACAAAAGTCAGAATTGCGAGTTTTTATCTCACAATTGTGACTTTATAAATCGTAATTCTGAGAAAAAAAGTCAGAATTGTGAGTTTATATCACGCAATTCTGAGAAAAAAGTCAGAATTGTGAGTTTATATCTTGCAATTCTGACTTTATAACGTGCAATTGCGAGTTTATATCTGACAATTCTGTGAAAAAAAGTCAGAAATGTGAGATAAAAAGTCGCAATAACCTTTTTTTATTTTTTATTCAGTGGCGGAAAACGGGCTTCCATACAACTAGTCTCATGCTAAATATAATATATCCTTTTAGAAATTCTAGAAAATTCTAGAAAAGCTGCCCGGCAACACAAAAGCTTGTGTAATTCAAGGTCAAATCCAGCCCCCAGCAAGTTGAGTATGAACATCATCTGCGATGTCTCAAACTGTTACCTGTGTTTACTGCTGTCTTACCGGCCTGGTTTGTGGTGATGTTGACAGCGGTGAACTGAGGTGAGAAGGGACTCTGGTCAGACACTCCATTCACAGCCTGGATCTCAAAGGTGTACTGCGTGTGGGCTAGCAGGTCACTGATGTGGACCCGGGGATCAGTCAGGCCCAGTTGGCGGGGCACGAACTGCACATTGTCACCACAGCGAGTGCAGGGCCCTCGACCCGAACCGCAGCTCTTGCAGATGATGTTATAGACCACGTCCTCCCGGCCTCCGCTCTCTTTCGGCGGATCCCACTCTAGCCGCAGGGAAGTCTCGTTCACGCTAGAAATCACTCTCTGGGGTGCAGACGGAACCGCTGTGGAAAGTCAAACCACACTGCCTCATCAGCAAGTCCACGTCTTATCGGGACAGGAGTTTTAATTAAAACCGGCCTAGGAATAGATTCTTGGATTATATGGTGTAAGGTTGCAAGAAAAAGTATGTGACCCCTTTGAATTAGTCATAAAATTTAATCTCATCATCAAGTCACAACAATAGCCTACCGAAAATGTCCCTAAATTAGGCCTATGTGATGTAAAGTAACTTTACGCGTCCCGTCCCATGGCTTTTTTTTCCCCTCATAGTCTGGTGGGCTGCTGACTCGAGCACATTCTAACTGCTCCCTCTTGTGTCTTTATGATCTGATTTTCACTTATTCATTAGCCTATTATCACTGCTCTTTTAAAAAAGAAACTAGCTCAAAGTAATCTCCGCTTTCTAACAAGCCACATTAAAGTAATAATTTCATAATGGGTAATGACAAGAGATGAAAAGAGAAGTGGTTCATTGTAATGTAAAACAAGAGTGAAAGGGAAGAATGTTCTCCTCCCTCTATTCTGGACAAAGTGCAACAGTTCAGATTACTGACAGCGTAGAGCACTACTCCAGCATTCACACAGGCCCAGCCTCCCCAAAAGAACAGAGCATTATGCAAATCCCGTCGGGCCAATCTCGCTGCTCACTGAGTTACAGCACTGAATGAATGTTCAGTGAGTTGCACACTCGTTTTCTTTTTGCTGCACTTAACTGAAGCTCTAAAAAGGGCAATCTAATGGAAAAATGAAAAGACAAAAGATTCAAGAATGTGTACAATTCGAGTCTCCAGTGCTGACGTAAATGAGGTTTCTAAGTAGGGATGTCAAAATGACGAGTACTTTGTGACTGAAACTGATACTAAATTACAGCTGTTTACTGCAACAGCAGTTTTTTACAGTATCAACTCAATTCTAAAACTTCTTTTAATTGTTATTCGTATATTTGAACTGGTGCATTACAGAATGTCTTGCAGTGTACACAGAGCCGGCGCCAGGGCACCTCCATCGGGGGGGCATTTGAATTTCTAGGGGGGGGCACATATCACGTTGGGGGGGGTGTTTCGGGTGGGAAGCGTGCAATCTGTGATCGCGTGCAGTTGCTGAATAAACTTATGTCTGATAAGTTAATGATTATTTTCATTTTGTATACTATAATCAATACATTTTGGATATTAAATTTCTATATTATTATTATTATGTAAAAATTAAAATGTATCAATTTAATGTTACAGCTGAACCACAACATACCATATGAAAGAAAAATTATAATCATTTTGAGATTTACAATTAAATTACAATTTTTTCTTTGTTTTTTTTAAATGATTGATTAACTATAATTAAATGTTAGATGATGGCAAAGGTAAACTAAATGTACAATTACAGTAAATGAACAGCACAATTAAATATTAATGGAGAAATAATAAAACTTATTATAAGCAAGTACTCATGATTTTAAAAAAAAAATACTAATATCAGCCGATAACCAATATGGAGCATCATGCATCCTTATTTCTTACCATCTGTACTGAGAAAATCCTATTTCTGAGTGCTTTGAAGATAATCAAAATTGAGTAGATGTTTGTGTGGACCACATCAAAGCCTGTCTGCTTTTCAAAAAACCACCACAAATGACATAAAATAGCATAAGAGAATGACATACTGGTACAGGGCATCTGCAGAGGGTCAGAGTCCGCTCGGTAGTATCCGCTGCGGCACAAACAGTTAGTTGCACCCTCGCTGGTGGTGCGGCTGTTGATGGGACACTGGAGACACTGCTGGTCCCCTTGAGATGCTTTGAAGGACCCAAATGGACATGCTACATTAAGAAATGTAAATTGAGACAATAGTGAATGGTAAATCAGAATCATTTATTTAAGAATTGATTTGATAAGCATGTTATAAGATCCATCACACATACATAAATGTCTGGAGCTCATTATTATCACTCTCACTCTCATTAATGTCTCCCCACATTAAGCACATTTTCTTATAAAACAGCCATCTTTATATTTCTGTTTGGAATCAAAGAGAAACGTAGGAAGTGAAAGCCCGCATAATGCTTTCTGATGGGCCTCCTGTGCAGTTCTGAAGCTTGGTCTCGCACTGATAATCTTTTGTTTGGCATACAAAGAGCCGAATGGCACTCAGATATATCTGTGGAATAAACTAACAAAGACCTTGTTAAATCACAGCACAGTTTTTTCCCTTCTGCCTAGTTTTACTGAAAACAAAATGCAAATGTGCTTGTGCTATTCAGAATTCTTTCTTAAATGAAGAATTTAATTACTTTTCGAAAGCTTCAGTGTTAATAAGGCCTAAACTGGATATTTAGGAATTGATTATGATTTTTCATCTGCTTCACAAAGAATCTGTCATGGCAAAAAAAAAGATTTATAAATAGACCAACTTTTTAACTTTCAAATCCGGAAATATAGGGCAAGGAAAAACACCCACCCTTGAAATGAAAAAAATCAGCAGTAGAGGAATGACAGCAGTTTTAAAAGATGTTCTCAAAATGTGAGTAAATGCCTTAAATGTATTATGTATGTATTATATATTAGATTAGTTCATGCCTAGAGTTTTAGACATCTTCTGGAGCCTGTCACATTTTATTCACTTTCCCACTTTCTGAACAGAATTAAAATATACAGTAGGCCTAAATAAAAAAAAAAAATATACAAAGAAATATTTTTCTGTTATTATATTCTGTCATTTCTATATTTTTCAGATTTTAATGTTCACATGGGAATTCACAGCAACAACTTATTCACATATTTCATTGAATATTTGATTTTGAATAATACAAATTAACCATACTAAAATCAAAAATCATAAAATCTAATTCCATGTGTTTTCCATTGGGCATTACTCCAGCTTGCTAGCCAACATGACAATCTGCCTGCATTGAGAATATGATTGGGAGAAGCAGCCAGCAACCGTTCTGATTTGCTGAAAGTATTAAAATAGGAAATATTGTCAATTATTTTTAAAACAACTTAAAAAAAAATACATATTATGAAAAGTGCTTTTAAATAAAACAATAGCAAAAAAAAACAAAAACAAAAAAAAAACAGCTTTTTCTCCCTTCAGTGTCATCTGGTTGAGAACCACAACCAATATCAGAGAAGGCTAAATGGCTAAAAGGATCATTTGGATCACGTTTCAGCTGGTTTTGTCTATATTAAGAAAGTGAATAGAGTCCAAAACTTTCAAGTTTTCATTCTAAAAAGGACATCAAGGATTTATGAAATAAATCCATATAACTGACATATCAAATATCATCTAATGTCTGGCCTCATTGGTTCTCACATGTTACATGCCCAAGAACATGATGCTATCATCACCATATTTAATGGTCTATGTACACTATACCATTCAAAAGTCAGTAAGATTTAAAATGTAATGCATCCCTGTGCTAGCAAAGCTGAATTTTCATCATCATTAATCCAGTCTTCATATCAACGTCACATGATCCTTCAGAAATAATTCTAATATGCTGATTTGCTGCTCAAGAAACATTTATTATTAATCTTCAACAGTTGTGCTGCTTAATATTTTTTTTTAATACTGTGATACCTGTACAGTTTTTTCAGCGTAATAATGTAAATGACAGACGTTACAATTTTGGGTGAACTATCCCTGTAATTTTAAGTTATTGATTCTAAAAATGTGACATTTACATTTTTAGTAAATAGTCAGGACAAACGTCATGAAACCGGGACTCTCTCTGGTGAACCGGGACGTTACCATATTTATAATTTAGAATATACTTAAAAGTGAAGACTACACCATCCAGTCATGCGGCTGCAGAATGATATGTTAAATTCAAGCAGCATTTTAACAAAACCCAAACTCGCATCTTTTCCCAGTCACAGACTGCAAGACAGACAGCATCCTTTATTTGCTCACACCAAATCGGTCAACAGCTGCCACGTCTGCCCGTCGGCCAAAATAACCTCAACGCTCATAATAATACAAACGTTTGTACCACACAGAAATAGCCCACTGACTCCGACTGGGAATAAATCAAAGATTGAGGGTAAATGTAATACGTGTCACATATCATCTGCAGGTGCAAAGCAATCAACACTTACCAAGAGCAAAGTGTGTTCTAGGAAGTACAATGAAACTCATTCTATTAGCCTAATACCCCAAATGGCTTTGACAGTAAAACATTACTCTTGGCTGGCGCTCTCAGCCTATGATTGATGACAGAACATTCTCTTTCTGCCAGAAGGAATATAAGGCTTCCACGCTCACACATCAGAGTGAGTTAGAGCGGTGGACGTGGTGAATGAGGTGTTGGTTACAGTTGAATGAGGCAGAGTGGGTGTGAGTGACAGTGTACAGGAGTGGAATTAAATCTGTGGTACCACAGGGCTCCACAATAGAGACCGTGCCGTGTGAGAGGGAGAACGACAGCAGAACAATATCCCGCCGACATATTAGATGTGTGCGCCATGTATTGTACATGACTGGAGTATTTAAGTAAGTGCTAATGGAATTCTGGGAGAAATTGATTAAAGACCTTTGTGGCATCGCACATTTTTTATAATCTTTCAGATCTGTTTATCTTCATTCCTGTGAGCAGCTGTGCTTTTTTTATTAGGCACATTTTACAACAGGGAAATCACAGTAAACACTTTATTGCCTCAGTTTAACAGTTTATCCTTTGGTGAAAGACAATTTCTTGCCTCTTAAACACCAACTCACTAATTTAAAGGTGTGTCATTTTCTCAATGTTAAAGTACTTTCTTCGTTATCGTCTTAAAATGCGGAGACAACTTTAAGTAAGACATTTGTAGGCTGATTCTCACAAAAAGTGTAAAAACTGTGGCTCTGCTTGTTTGAGAATCTAGACCAGCCCAATATACCTCATCCAATGGCATGAGTTTGGGGGCGGGGTTATCTGTTTGGCTAACCAATGGAAGATGAGGCAAGTGTTTGGGAAACCTGTTCGAAAACCAGTCATTTTTGCAATTCAGATGTCATGAGTGGTTGTGATTTTGATTCACTGAACAAATCGTAATATAATGAACCAAACGATGAAATTAATCAAAAGAATCATTTCACTTATGTGTTAAGTGAGTCTTAAGGTGCATTCACATTTTTAGCAGCTTGGTGAAATCCAGTCGTTTTCAATAGGTATCTGCAAAATCACGAAAGTGATTTCTGTGTGAAAAGTGCTTCATACATCACTACACTATTGACAGTGGACAGTGGGAATTTTATGTAGAAATTTGTGACTGCTCCTTTCCATTACATCATTACCGGTGGGTGGTGACTTGAGTCTTACTGACTCATTAAATAAAAAACTGACTCAACAGAATCATTCACATAAGAGTGTCTTATCCTTTATTAAAGGGGTCATATGATGTGATTTCAAGTTTTCCTTTCTCTTTGGAGTGTTACAAGCTGATTGTGCATAGATAAGATCCCTGAAGTTGCAAAGACTAAAGTCTCAAAACCAAAGAGATATTCTTTATAAAAGTTAAGCCTCAACCACACCCACCTAAAACGGCTCACTCAAACACACCCCCACATCTCTACATCATGGTGTGGGGAGATTTTCATAACACCGCCCAAACGTACACACAGTGAAAGAGGGCGGAGCTATTATTCTCGCTGTAGTATTGTTGCTGCCGCCGGCGCCATGTCCTGGAGACGCTGTGTTTCATTGTGAAAGTGAAAGTACTTTGTTTGGGCTTCCAAAAGAGGACACAACTAGAAATCAGTGGTTAAGTTGTATTTACAACACTGTTCCAGAGCAGTACAACGCAAATATTCGAGTGTGTGCAGCACATTTTACGGAGGACTATTTCCTGAACTTGGAAGCTACAACGCTGGCTCGCACAAAGACAAGAACAGTCTGGCGCTTCTGACTCACAGCTTGTAAGTACGTTTCTGCCACTGACGATTCAAACGCGAGTTTTGAGCAGTGTAGAGTAGCGCTTGTTGTTTGTGTTTCTCCGATCACAAATGCAGACATGGTAATGTTTATGTAAAAAGACAGTATAAGTCATTATAGTCAGTAATTATGTCCCCACTGGATGCAACAAATGCCTCGTTTGTAATGGGTTTTATTGTTTTTGTGCGGTCGCACCATGAAACACCATCACAATACGGTGAGGGGCGTAACATTTCCGTCTCACGCTTGAGGTATTCGGCCAATCACGACACAGTGGATAGCTGGCCAATCAGAGCACGCCTCGCTTCTCTGAACAATGAGCTTTGTAAAAATCGACGCGTTTCAGAAAGGCGGGGCTTAGAGGAGCAACAATAATGTACAGTATGTGGAAAATAATGTGTTTTTTGAACTTTAAACCACATAAACACATTGCATTACACCAAATACACAAAATAATGCTCTTTTTAGCAACATCATATGACCCCTTTAAAAGGATGGTTATATGGATTTATCTATAGAAAATGACAAAAATAGCCTAAATAAATGAATTGGGTTTTAAAAACATCCTTAAATCATTTACCTTGTGTATCATCATGAATCATTTTCACACATTAAATAAAGGATAATTGTTCCACCCAAGACTGATTCATATTTCGCACTGAATGAACAACATGCCCCCTTTCATTCAGCCGATTCTCATTCACGAATGACATGTCCCAAATCGATTCTTGTTTAAACTCAAAAACGCCAACTCATTCACGAACAACACGTCCTAATTTGTTCATTCCGCTTACTAATAAGATGTCCCAGTTTCTTCAGTGTTTCCGCTCAAGAGTCTCGTTCAGACTCGAAACACAGACTCATTTAGTGCAGTCGTTCAGTAGGTCCAACCAATGAAATGGTCCTTCACTAATGCTACTCGCTCGTGCTACAGTCAGTCTTTTAGGGCAGGAAAAACCACCAAAGTGGTCACACGTTTAAAAAGGAGAGCCTTATGAGTCAGAGCATGGTGACTAAATGAGAATGATTCGTTTACTTAAAATGATTCATTCAAAACACACAGAAGCATCAATAGTTCTGTAACTCAATAAATGTCTTCAAAACATGACAGCTAAGCCACAGCACAGTTGCAATGACTAAACTGCAAACAAGCTGTATTTTGAAGCTTTCATGGTAAAAGCTTTTTGCATCTCCATCAATCAGTAGGATGAATCAAGCTTACACTATACGACTCCATCTTCACATACTTTGTCGCTTCATAAACAAGCTGCTCAGCTCAAAAACCACAGTCTGAGATCACAGCGGTTGACAGTGAGGAAATTAAATCTGCAGGAAAGAAAAAGGTCCATTCTTCCTCAGACAATGCAGAGACTGACATCCCAGGCCTTTTTCACTGACAGACATAATTTCATGCAGTATAAGATATGGATGCAGTCTTTTGTAAGCCCTCTCCAACAATTTTCTTGGCCAACTTGAGGCCACAGATGTGTCTGTAACCCTCTTTGGCAAAGCAGGCGGTTGGACAGACATTAATATCCATTAGAGGTGCCACGTCAACCTGCTGAACTCATCTCAGGATTCACACAGGGGAGTTCACTTGTTTAATGGGGGTGAAGGACTGAACTCATCTGTGCTATACTGCCTATCATCTCCATATCAAGGTGAACGAAGAATTTAAGGAGTTACTAAGATAATGAGCTTTTTCCTTGAGCATCAATGTTTCATGAAGCCTTCAGAGAAGTAGCATAATTTGTGTTTGAGGAGTTTACTCTCCAACGAAACACAAATTTTGCTATTATATACAATAAACAGACAAATCAGTCCTGTACTTCCCCTTGTATGGGACCCTCTTTCTGCACTGTAAAAAAAAAAAAGTTGTTTAACTTAAAATAATTTGTTACCCCGCTACTTTAAAATTTTTAGTTTAGTCAACTAAAATATTCCAGTTGTCTCTTAAATTAACATTGAGTAACTTAAAATTTCAAGTTGACTAAACTAAAAATTTTAAGTCAGCGGGGTAACAAATTATTTTAAGTTGAAACAACTTTTTGAAACATTTTTTTTTTTTTACAGTGTGAAATAAAAAGCCAGGTATAACTGTTCAAAAGTTCAAGGTTGGTAACAATTTTAAAATGGTTTTTCTTTTACCAAGGCTACATTCATTTGACATTAATTTAGTAAAAAGAGTAATACTGTGAAATAAAACACTTTAAAATAACCGTTTTCTATTTTAAATATATAATTTATTATTGTGAATTTTCAGCATTATTGCTGCAGTCTTCAGTGTCACATGATCCTTCAGAAATCATTCTAATATGCTGATTAGCTGCCCAGAAACATTTCTTATAATTATCATTTTATGTTGAAAACAGTTGTGTTGCTTAATATTTTTGTTGATTTGTAAGGATTCTTTGATTAATAAAAAGTTAAAAACAGCATTTATTTGAAATGGATATTTTTTTGCTGTCACATTTGATCAATTTAATGTGTCATTCATGAATTAAATCTTAATTTGTTTAAAAAAATCTTACCGAAACTTAAACTTTTGAACTGTACACTGTTAAAAAAAAAAAAAAGATATATAAATCCTAATCCTAATATATATATATATATATATATATATATATATATATATATATATATATATATATATATATATATATATATATATATATAAAAAAAAAAAAGGTTCTTTATTGGCAGTAATGGTTCCGTGAAGAATCTTTAATCTTTCTATATCGTACAAAAGGATCTTTACAGTAGAAAAAAGGTTCTTTAGATTATTATATTGTTTCTTTTAAGAAAAATGGTTCTTAAAAAGACTGATCACTGAAAGGTTCTTTTTCCACACTTTTACAATAACAGATTTATTCTTTAGAAAGAATAGGGGGAAAAACTTGATAAATACATTAAAGTTTACTGTGTCACGCATTTTATATTGACTGTCCTGAACATACATTCAGCAAAAAATAAAATAACTAAATAATCTCATATTTTCAGTGCCTCCCACAGCAACCTCCACACTGTCACACTACAGGAACCTGAAACATCAGCCTAGCGAAGGTACGGTCACAAGCAGTCAGACAGCACGTGATGAGCCGGAACAGAACAGCCACCCAGAGCAAAACCGTCAGTAAACACAACTAAGAGCTCATCTCAAGAATGAATAAACAATCTCCACAGTGAGCCTCCACTGATGCTTCTAGAAGCTTGTTAACACTTAGCATAGCAGGAAGTCTACCAAAAATCAATTACACCCACTAAAGAATCTTTTATTTGCACATGCTGTTTGTGTTGTTGCACCCTATACAGTAAATGAATTATGAAAAATGAACATGGCAAACATACCCCAAAACTTGATGTTTTCTATGTCAAAACACCACATTTTGCAGACAGTCTTGAGTGCTGAGTTGCAGAAATACCTCAGCTGGCTCTTAAAACATCAAAATGTGCTAGGTCTACACTTCACGTCTGGATATATGCCCAGATATGATGCTCTTCTAATGATCATCATTTGATGAATTAATGCTGTCGAGATGAATAGGAGCTACACAAACATGCATTTTAAACAAAATTGTGTGGGCAGCAATATTGAAGCACTAATTTAACCAGGCAAATTATTTTCCATTTGTGGATTGCTGTGATGTTTTTATCAGCTGTCTGGACTCTCATTCTGACGGCACCCATTCACTGTAGAGGATACACTGGTGATCAAGCGATGCAATGCTAAATTTATCCAAATTTTCCAATGATGAAACAAACTCATCTACATCTTGGAAGACCTGAGGGTGAGTAAATTTTCAGCACATTTTCATTTTTGGCGGACTGATCCTTTAAAGTTAAGATGCTTATTTTTCACTAAAAATATCAAAACTACTTTAAAACTAAATATTTATAATGTTAAATACATCTTTTAGTCCTCGCATTATTGCTTAATATTTTGTTCTCTTTGTTTTAAAGACGTTTAAATATTTCACTAAAAAAATTCACAGATGTAGAAAATGTTTTCATAGCGTGATCTGCGATGTTTGGTCTAGAAATTGGCAAGTGCATATGTCAAACAGCATATGTCTTCATAAAATGTCAAGACACAACAGCTTGAGCAAGTTGAACACTAATGCACTTAGAGCTCCTTATTACACCGAAGTCACTGAAGTCTAGTACTGTACATTCTTACAGAACAATGACAACAGCTGTAGCATGTATTAGCTCACACCAACATCTTGTTTTCATCCTCAGTCAAGGTCATTAATTCCCACCAATGTGTGAGGGAACTCTCCCAGACTTTCATCACCACGGCTGAGTGCAACAGAAGATTCAGATTAATCTTGAATTCTTATGAGATGGCCAGGATTACCCAGCAGGACAGGACGGAGCCTGGGAGGCACTAAGACAGGAATCCAGCCCCGCTGTACCCAGAGAGCCAACATGGCCAAGCAGCGCCCAAACTAGTCGTGTAATCCGAAGGGCGACTGGCCAAGACACATGCTTGAGAGATCTGAACATAAACCACAAGAATAAAGCAAAGGAAGCTCTAGAGAGTGAAGTCATTAACAGTCTCTTTCATGCCTTTATTATCACTAATGTCTGGAATCTGAATAATTATGGGCCACAGCCAGACTGAGTTGAAGGACATTTAGGGTGTACAGTCCAGAGGGAAGAAAAAAAAATCCTTAAAATACTGACAGGCTCATTTAAATAACAAAAACTCATCTTTTTTGTTGTGTCTATGGAAAATGTGTTCTGGCCACAACATTAAACACTCACTAGTCTGCGTTGGATTTAAATGAGAAGGGGCCTTAAGTATTTGTGTGTAAAGTGTTTTAGAACACATACATTTTTGTACATTTGTTTAAACACTGAAATGAACATTAAGAATGTACTGATAACATCTAAAATAGATCTAAAGTTTACATTAATTAATAATGTAATATGTTTACATGTAAATACATAAAAAGATAAACAGCTTTGAAAGTCTCTTATACTCACCAATGCTGTTTATTTGATCAAAAATACAGTACAACTGTAATATTGTGAAAGATTAATACAATTTAAAATAACCCTTTTAAATGTAATTTATGTTGACAAAGCTGAATTACACCAGAATTCAGTGGCACAAGATCCTTTAGAAATCTTTAATATGCTGATTTATTTTTTTAATGACTATTTTACTTCCTTTTATGTAAAGCACTGTGAATTACCACTGTGTATGAAATGTGCTATATAAATAAACTTGCCTTGCCTTGCCTTGATTTGCTGCTCAAGAAACATTTCTTATTCTTATGAATGTTGAAAACACTACCATTGAGAAGTTTGGGGTAAATTAAAATAAGAAAGATTTAAATTACTGCAAAGATGCATCGAATTGAATCAAAAGTAACAGTGCAGACTTTTTTATTATGTTTTTATAAGATTGCGATTTCATATAAATGCAGTTCTTTTGAACTTTCCACTTGTGTAATTGCGCACCAAATCAGCATTAGAATGATTTCTAATATGCTAAAAATTCAGCTGTCTCATCACAGGAATAATTTACAATAAACAGAAAAAAGTCATTTTAAACCTTAATATTATTATTATAACCCTAACCCTAACATTACAGTTTTACTGTATTTTTAATCAAATAAATGCAACCTTGGTGAGCATAAGCCTTTTTTCAAAAATACACACACACACAATCAAAAAATCGAATTATTCCAAATTATAAATTATTATTGATCAGGTATATTTAATATAAATTATTGCGCACATGTAAATACTTTAGATGCTGTCCGTACTCTTTAGTGTCGATACATTCATATTGCACATTTTCACCTTCAAACATATAATTTTAGCTATATGAACACCATGCTGGAAATCTTCAAATATGGCAGCAAATGTATGACAGCAAAAAGCAAACAACCATATTCTCTTAAATAAAGCATTTTCTGTCAGTGCTTTTCTAAGCATCATGACAGGACTCTCCCAACTAGCACCTGATACCCACAGACAAAAACACCCCTCAATTGCTTCATTTTGACTGCAATATAGAAGCACTCAGAAGTGCCAGCGTGGATTGATTTTCTTTGTGAGCTTTATTTTTTTGATCCAATTTACGCAATTTTGTGCACATCGGCTCTTTGCATGTGTCACTGATAAATGCAGGAAGTAGAGAGACACAAAAAGCTTTCAGGCTGGCTCCAAGGTTTGTTACCTCCCCGAATATTGATTTTAGTCACACTATTCATGTACAGAGCTCTACCATACTACAAATGCAAAAACATATTTACATTTTCAAGGCTCAGTGCGTTAACACTACGGAAAAGGGCAAAAAATCCTTAACACTCCCAGTTTACCTGCAAAGCTATTTCCCTCAGAGAGTGATTTTATTTTATTCATTCATAGTATTTGGTGTTAATATTTCAGTGCTCACAGACGCCTCAGCCTCGGCTCTCCAGGGAGCTTTTTTCTGCTGACTGCCTCCATTGTGCCGTGACTGACAGTCCAAATGTATTCATTTCATTTAGAGTTGTAAATATTAATGGTGTCAGCTCCATCTGCTAACCTCTACCTGAGACAAAGACCCCCATATTCATAGAACAAGCTCTTTTATGTGACGTTATGACACCCGGACCAGATCTTACTGTGTGGTGTCAACATCATGCATCTAAGATGCTCTATGTTCCTTTTGTGAGGTTGTCAACCGTATCTGAATGTGTCACTCAGTGGCACTGCTGGGGACAGAGCTAGCAGAAATCGCAAGGCAGCAGCGAACAATGAAGCTGATCCGACAGTGATGAGTGTTTCAGATGGGGCATTTCAATCACGGATCTTCAGCATGGATTGGGTAAGCATTCTGACGATGATCCAGAGGCTTGATAAATACCTTATTCGAATGACAAAGGTAAATATGCCTCACACAAGTAAACAGCTTTATCTAAACAAAGGTCCAGAGTAATAAATCAAATCAGGGTGGCTGCTCACTAAACCTCTTAATTGTTTGCAACAAGTCAATAATGCTAATCTTGTCCTTTGTCTATACAAAAAGACATAAGCAGTTAAATATACATTAATCAAAGCACTGTTTCTCTCCTTGGGTCAGAATGCAAAGTCAAAGCTGATGCGTCTTGTGTCAAACTAGATAATAGGAAATTGATAAAATGCTAACTTAATACACTGATGGAGAGTTAATGTTATTACGGAGATGGTAAAGAGAGAAGATTAGCAGTATTGTGTAGAAAAATGCATTTAAAACGGCTGCTAATGCAACATTTGTTTCATTTTTTTGTCAGCCTTACCAGCACACTAAATTAAAGAGATAGCTCACCCAAAAATTAAAGGTCTGTCATCATTTGCTCACCCTCATGCTGTTCCAAACACAAATTTTTTCTTTATACTTCATAGCAGAAAAAGAGGTCCAAATAACACTCAAAAAAAAAAACCCCAAAAAACTGACTTTTATTATTTAGACAATAAATAAAAGTTATTATTGTTTATCATATTTTACAATTAAATAGTGTAATTTAAATATGATATAATAATAATATTTTAAATAGATTTAATTCTAAATAATAATAATAATAATTAATACCAAATATTTAATTCTAAAACAAAAACAATTAATAATTATTATTATTATAATTATAACTATTATTATTATTATTATTGTTGGTGGTGTTAATAATATTTAACAATTAAATACTGAGCAACTTAAATTTAATAATTCTAATAATAAAAATAATATTTTAATTACAAAATATTTAAATATAAAATATTTTAAAAATTAAAATAAATTAAAATAAATAAATTACAAATGATTAATAATAATAATAATAATAATAATAATAATAATAATAATAATAATGAATTAATTTATGCATAGAAACATACCATGAATAACCATACTATGAATAAAATGACTGATGACGACTGAATGTATACCTTGAATGCAATGTAAGTTGCTTTGGATAAAATAATTTGCAAAGGCATAGAAATATTTAGGATTATGCATAGTATATGTTAGGTTAAAATGATTTAGCCCAAAAAATACCAAATAAAATGTGATGTGACACCATATTTCTGTGATCTGTGTATATTTCTTTTTATGTAGAAGCAGTCCTTGCTCAGCCAGGAAGTACAGATAACATCTCTGAAGGACGCTGGAAGCGAGGAGGAGACTTTTGCCTTGTAACTTTTTCATGACATGGTCTATTTTTAGAGCTACAGATCTATGGTCAGTCTTCACGCACGAACATGCATTAATGTTTTTGGTCAACGTTATATTAAAAGCACTCTTGCTATGTGTCATCGTGTATGCTAGGTATGTTAACTGTAGGTATGCTAACACCTGTTGCAATATGTCTTCTGGTGCATGTCAATTATTAGGGCCATATCCACCACCGACACTTAAGATATTGAGATTGATGGACAACTAATATGGGTTTCCAATAGTTGCTTCCTACATTTTGTAAGTCATTATGACCTTAAAGCAGACTTTAGAACACAGACATTAAAACAGTTCCCAATAATATATTAGTAGTTTCTTTCTGTATATCCATCAGAAAGTTAGTTGTTACTAATATCCTGCTGTTAAAACAAGCTATGTTAGTTTAAAAAATGAAAAAGTCCAATTATCACACTTTTCTAAGTAGCCGCGGGTATGTTCAAACTATATAATTTTCTTGTCTTGTTCTCTACATTCCCTCCCTAAATAATCATCCCTAAATGTCAACCACCCACATACAAATGACAACTACATAAGGCTCATTTGTATGCTAACGTTTTTACTAAATAGGTTCAAGTAAGCTGATGTTTGATTTTACAATAAATCCTTTTTTTGGAATTTGCTGGTTGAGAAGACAGATGAAAAAGAAAGAAGAAAAATGGATAAAATCCCATTTCAACAGCAGCCCGTTCCAATCAGACGGCCGTTGGCTGAGTTTGGGATTCAGCCCCATTTCACAGCTGCACAACAGAGACCTCACATGCCCTATTTCTCTGTGCCCCCCGCACGGGCCTTTTGTCACTCATTTAAGCAGGTGTGCCAATGTGTGAACAGAAACGACGAAGGCCAGCCTGCTTTAAGCACCATTTATGTCCCCATGTAGGTCAATTAGCTGTGGTTTGATACGCTGGAAGCCTTTGACTTTTCCAAATTACGTCCGTTACACCGTGCAGCACGTCCTAATCTCGCCCACGTGTATAATCACCGTTCTTAGGGTTGCACAATTTAGAGCAAAACTGACATTGTGTTATTTTGATTTTCTGAAATATATACTGCAATATGAAAAATACAGGAATTTTCACCATATGACTTGAATAACTTTTTCTGGAAATGGATAGTTTTGGTGGGGAGTGTAGTGCATAGGGAAAAAAAAACACAAAAAAAAAAACATTAAAAATAAAAATAATGAGGGAAAACTTAAAATTGGGGTTTCATATGACACAAACCTCTTTCAGTAACTATTTCAGTAAATATTAGTTGGCGCTGATAGCCTTGTGGGCAGCGCACCAACATACAGCACCATGGCACTACGGACATGCCGAGATCGAATCCCGGCTCGTGGACCTTTCCCCGATCTCGTCCCCTCTCTCTCTCCCACTTCGCTTCCTGTTATTACACTGTCCTAAGTCAAAAAAATAAATAAGTTAAAAAAAGGAAACAAATACTACAAATATATTATAGTAATACTATAAAAAAAACTCTAAAGTAAAAAAAGTCTGAATAAATTATTTTACTACAAAATTATACTAATATTCACATCTTAATTTCTACATTTTCAATCAGTAAACTGTCAAGCATTTATTTTTGTAGGTTGCAAGTGAATCAAAATATGTGCTTCTGGTTTTAGAGTGAAGCTCGACACTGTGTTCATTTACATGCATGCAACATACGATATTGATTCACAGTAATTCCAGAAAATGCTGGAATATGGAATTTATTTCATATATCGTGCAACCCTAACTATACGAGTAGCATACTGTGCTAAAAGAAATGAGATCTGTGTATGGCCCTACATAAAAAGAGAACAAAAAAGCCCTCCTAGTTGACTTTTTTTGCCTGGCCAGTGAAGCGTTTTCTTTCATGGTGATGTGCGAGGAGGAGAGGCACTGACAGTCCTCGTTTCCGTGACATTGCCTGGCTGCTGGAGTCTGATGGATGAGCACTGGACTCCCGAAGGGCCTTTGATCAATGAGCCCCTCATCGATGACAACAGGACACCTGCTTCCCATCAAAGAGACAAGGGCCAGGCAGCTCTGGTGTGGACATCCAGCTCTCAGCATTGATTAACCCCGTGCTCCACTGAAGCCTCATCTTTTATCTCCATGCAGGTTTTCATGTCTCTCAGAAGGAACAGGAACTGATTGTGGACAATTTATACTCGCTTTTAACGGTAAGTTTAGTATTTGTACCGAATGGTACACACCATAAAAAAGCTGCTGTCAAAAAATTACATTTTTTATGACAACGTTTTGACTTTAATTCAACAAGCAACACACTCAGAGAGCTAAAACTCTGACTTGCCCTTATCGTAAGCCTAACATCTTTAGACACAAAGGTCAGCTGAAAAACAGTGTGCTTTGAAGCACAGTCCAATACACGCAAAGCACTGCCTTGAAAGCCTTTAAACAAACCGCGCTGAATGCTGATATAAGCTAATGATGAACAAGAGAGTGACATACACACCACAAAGAAAAATGGCAAGACACACAGCACTTTCATTCTGTTGCATCATAAAAATCTTACAACATTTAGAAACCCAATAAGCCCAGATATATTTGGAATGATTGTTATAAACTCTGAAACATTATTCGAGACAGCGCTGTTGATTTCCACATGTCTAGGCAAAGGTTTAATAAATAATAATAAATAAACAGAAACAGACTAAAAGACAGGTTTGTACTAAATCCCTTCAGTAAATTTTCACCTATTAGATGTTTGAAAAACTACTATCCAATTTAATTTACCTTAAAATGAACCATTAAAAATATTAAATGTCCCCACTTGAAATCATGACTTTGGCTTGCTCCATCTTAGAGCAACAGATAAAAATTTTTGTACTAATTTTAAATCCCTGTTACTATTATTATTGTTATTACTATTATTTTTGTTGTTGTTGTTGTTGTTGCTTATAAGAAATAAAAATAATATCATAATTGTCTCATTTTTATCATAATGTATGGACATAATATTAGTATTATTACTATTATTTAAATAATATTAATCCTCACAAATAAGGGTTTTAAACAGAATTTAGACAAGTATTTTTGGTACCAGGATAGATTTTTTTTTATTTTATTTTTTTTTACAAAAATGACAAAAAACCAATCAGCTCCTATGTTACTCAATTTGACCTCCTGAGGTTGATTTAACTTCCATTTGCTGAAATAAAAGAAGAAAATGTTTTGTTTAACCATTTCGTACTATATTTTATGGTAAGCGCCATATACTAGGAGGCCTTCACACAGGTTGTGAAGTCATGGAAATTACACTTCAGTATTACCTGCAACCACAGATAATTGTAGCACTTTCAGAGTGAACATAACAGTGTAAGCATTACTTAAACATAGTCAGAATGCATGTGTCAAGCCTTGAAATCCATGGTTTACATACATTTTACAAGGCTGTTAAATGCTGGAATCTGAAAGTTGTAAGGTGTGCAATTATGTTCAGGGAAATTCACAGCTAAATTAGTTCCATCCAGGTCTTCAACATATTACATGTCCATATCACTTCGCCAAATGATTTCAATTATTTCAAAAGGTCCTTACAGCTTACAACAGCAAAAGAACCAAAACCCACAATGACACTGACCAAGCAAATAAATATAGTAAACAATATGACAAAAATGTCAAATTATTTCCATGTTTTCACAACAAAATTAAGTTTTACTATGTATGGAAAGCACATACTCTCTTTCTCCCTCTCTCTCTCCCTCCCATTCAAACGCACACACATAGTACACAAGCACAGAAATGTGTTGTCAGTGCTGCTCTGATGATTTTATCAGTAAATAGTTTATGCTACATGTCATTTCTCACTAGCTAGGTAATAACGGCACTGTTCTTGAAGCATATGAACTTAAAATTTCGCTATTAGTAGAAATGGTGCTGCCAAACTCTGTTGAGAAACAAACAGACTCCGGTGATTCACACATGCTTAATCTCTCTCCCTCTCTCATAACTCCATTAATAACTGCATTAGCCTGCTATCAATGGTTCAAGCCTCCGTTACTATGTCTAAAATGTTGTTTTGGAATTAGTAACAGAAGCATGGGATGAGATGCGTAATAAGTTAATCATACACAAGAACATTTAAGGACAAAAACTGCCAAATGTCTTGAATTACAACATCTGAACAATGTCTTGAGGTGTGGTAATGGTAGTATAAGTGGAATAATTGACTCCGGTCCATTGAATAATTAGAATATAATGAGCACCTGAGGTGTGCTGGTCACGACACCTCGGGTGTGCATTATTTTCTAATAATTGAATGGCCCGTCGGCAACCATTCCTTACATACACTGTAAAAAATAAATCTGTGAAATAACAGAAAAAATACTGGCAGCTCATTACACACGACATTATCGTGTGGTAAAACACCTGTAACAAATAAATATGGAAAAATTCCTTCAAATTATACAGTATATCATGCCCTATTTTTACAGATTTTTTTTTAGAGTGTATAAACACTGTATAACGAATTGAATATTAGAGTGGATCGTGACACATGGAGGTTTTTCACAGCAAGGAGAAAGATCAAAGAGCTGCTACAAGTCTGGCTTAGTAGAAGAATCAATAACGATCATCATAATTTGAATAACTATTCATCCAACTCTAGTTAAAACTCAGTTGCTAGTGAAACTTCTGCATCTCAGCAGCTGCAGTGTCTATCACAGCAAGCCAAAATGGCATGAAAATATCTCACCACACAATAAAAACATCCTATTATCATCATCTGCATTCGTAGCTAAACAAAAATGTCAGTGAAGAAATGGTCAGTCAACTCAGTAATATCCATGTTTTGTGAGATACAGAATGAGAAAGCAATCCAAACAAATCCTCAATAATCCACTACTGTACATGACAGAAACCAAAAGCTATGGATTAATGGCCTGGCCTTGCATGACCACTTACCCTTCTTCAGAAGTATGAGATATATTTTTTAAGGCTAAGGCTTTTGATTTAATATCTAGGGACTGTAATATAACCCTGCAACCCAAGGGCAAGAGACACATCTATAGCATCTGTCAGTGTGCAAATAAAATATGCAGATATTGTATGCGTGTGGTTTTCCTCTGCATGGACAAATACCAATCTGATTTGGTTTCCTTACAGCTCGACTGCAGTCTCTTTACGTCCAGTGCTGCGGTGAAACAAATTGAAATACATCCTGTGTCACAGGAACAAATAAGGTAGCAGACGACCTCCCTGCAGCAATGTGCTGCTGAGATTGGATTAGAGAGCTGTACCTGATAAAGTCAGTTCAGGAGACGAGCTCCAGCACCCTTCTTTACTGCCATGCCGAATAACACGGTTCATCTTGGGACTTTCCAGACCCCACATCCACAGTGCATTCTCACTGCCATATATAATTACATCCAGACATATACAATACCCTGTGCCACGGTGAATGTGTCATAAGCCTGATATTCTAGAACCATTTCCAATGTGATGACATTGAAGAAGCCCGAGTTATCTACATACAGGGCTGAGTATCCATAATGATATCCTTATTTCGATTCAGTCTTGCTAAAACATTTAAATATATTTTTAAATGAAAATAATAGATGAAAAATAAATGCAAATTAGAAATGTTGCCTTGGCAACTAACTAAAATAAAATATGTTTAAGTTGTTAAAGAACTAAAATTAGTAGGGGAGGGAATCACAGGGCAATACATGGCTCATGATACCGATAATATCACAATACAGCAATCCTGTGATAGTTGATATGTGGGCTAGACAATTCTATAATGATTGATACATCGTGATATCTAACTATGAAAACAAATGACCATGAAAAGATTATGTGCAGGTTCTCTCTCTTTATTCAAGTCTTAACTGCTGAAAATTGTACAAAAATTCTGCAAAACTGAAAATTAATTCTATCATTACTTACTCTCAAGTTCTTTTAAACCTGAATGTGTTTCTTTCTTCTGTTGAGCAAGTTATTTTGAAGAATGTGGGTAACTAAACAGTTGCTGGTCCCCAAGTGAGTTCCATAGTATTTTTTCCCCTTCTATCAAAGTCAATGGGGAATTCAAATTTTTGGGTGAACCACCCATTTAATGACAAGCGGCAGCATGTTAAGTACTATTAGTTTGCAGTCACTAAGACCTGAATGCATCTAATATACAGGCACGCAGCTGTTTTTCTCTTAGCTGTTTTTGACAGTATCAGATGCGAAAGATAACTTAGTCTAGTATTGGGCGATATGCTCCAAAGTCATTTCATCCTATCATCAGCCTGTGAGATCACTGATACACGATATTATTGTGCTAATTTATTTAACAATTTAGCTTCATAGCTGGAGAGTGAACCAACTCCAGAGTAAGGCTAAAACAAGCATAATGTTAGTTTAATTTATTAACTAAATACATAAAATATTTTTAATATGAATGAATTTGTATTTAACAATTTAATATAAAAATTGTAAGTTATGCTTACATTTCCTCATATATTCAAACAGCAGCTACAGAAAACGAGCAAAGAACATTTACATTATCAAAGAACATCACTGACTTCAGTCTAGCATGAGTTTACGCACTTTAAAAAAACGCTCCCATTATAATCAGTGAAGCTATCTCTTATACTTACTTTGCATATACATACTTTACTTTCGAACTGGTTTCTTGATTAGCAGTAAATCGCCATCACCTGCTTTCAGATGGAGCGGCAATTACTACACAGAGCCGTAGTTCACTGACAAGCTAGGCCATGATCGCAGACGAATTGCCTTCGATTATGAACGCGATATTGCCTAGCTTGTCAGTGAACTACGGCTCTGCGTAGTAAATGCCGCTCCATCTGAAAGCAGGTGATGGCGATTTACTGCTAATCAAGAAACCGTTTTACTGACGAGATGCGCATGATAATCGAATTCGATTAATTGCACAGCTCTACTTTGTTGTTTATGATGACAGAATTCGCAAGAGAGCAGAAATTCAGTCACCAAGGCACACTCAACAACAAAACTCAGGTGTTTCATCGATAACTAATCTGAACGCCTCTGATTGGTCATTGCATTCAGAAAGTCAATGGAATCATGTGTGATTGGTTATAATGCGCAACACTGTAAAAACATGTCAAAATAAATGATGGAACAAATATGCTCTAATATTAATAAGATGGTTTTCTCTGACAATTGTCGATACACAATATTGTATATCGGCACAACCCTAACTTAGTCCAGTAATCAGGCAATGTTTGACAGGCTTTCTAATGAATCAGATCACACCAGTAACGCCGATCATTGCTCAAATAAAGATTACTCGATGTACACTGCTGATTCTCTACAAAGAACCTGATTCTTTACCCCGAACTGTCACACGAGAGCCAACACTGCTCCCCAGTATGTTTTTAATTCATTAGAAAGAACTAGCTCATTTGTGTCAAAGTCAGAATACTCACGAAAATCACAATAAGTCAAAAAATCTATGTTTATACCCAGCCATAGCTCTCTATATGTCAGGAAAAATCTACAGTCATGAAGGTTGAAGTAAAATTGAGGAACAGACAGACATTGTGACCCCACCGTGCTGAAAACAGAGAGTGTTGGTACATTATGATCTATAGTGCCCATCTGAACACATTATCTAGCGTAAATACATCAAACTAGAGCTTTTAAACAGCGGCAGCATAGCACAAAGGTCACTGAGTGGCCCTCAACAGTGACCGTGAAAGATTAAAAGATAGATACAACATTCCGGCGGACACTTATTACTGGATTTAGCAAATGCAACACTTCAGATACATTGCATTTACATAATTAAGAATACACAGCCTTGATTTAATGTAAGCTTTTAGCTTTGAGCTTACTCTAACAAATCAAAAACTGAGGTTTAGGCCTAAGGTACTCCCTAGATAATAAAATATCATATTCAAAGATAACAAGATAACAAAACCACTACTTCTAATTGAAAGGTCAACACACTAAAACAAATGCACATTGCAGCTGTCCGTGGAGGAATGTATTGATTGGCCATAACACAATATAAGCAAAATCAGCCGACATTCATCTTGTTTGGAGACCCAGGCAGGCTTGGCTTGAGGGATTGGCCACAGTCCAGCTCTATACAGTAGAGGTAATTCATCTGCGGCCAACACCGTCCGGCTGAATTTCGCTATTTATAATCATTAAACATTAAAACAAGCAGAGACTGCACTTTAAGGTCTATGTAATTACTTATGAAATGCAATCTAGAAAGCCAGTCAATAATATCCATCACAAACCACATCTGAATGATGGCAAGAGGAGTGAAGAAGATCTCCAGAGAAGAACAGACAGGGTCAGAATGTCAGCTAGATTAACTGAATTAGTGCTACCACTATAATTACTTGAGGTGTGGGTGAGTTTCAGCTCTTGGCTATGGAGAGGAGAGGCGTTCCTGGCACAAGATACACATAAATGCTATTTCAAAAGCTGTTCCCGTACTTCCTTTCATAAGGACGGTTAGTCATGTTTCAGTAGGCTAAATATTTGACAGGGCTCAACAGTAAGAACGGCCCAATGGCCCAGGGCCAGTGTGAGAGAGTTTTGGATCTGTATAATTTATAGATTCCTGCATGAAAACCTAATAAACTATCGAATGCTGTTGCTTTTTATAGTTAGAGAAAACTTTATTTAAATAAATAGATATATTTTGACACATATAAAAATGTATAAATGAATACATTCAACAAATGTAATAAAATTATGTAAAAAATTATAATTATACTTTTTTATAAGAAATCTAATTTAAATATATATTTTTAAAAATTATATTTCATACAAATTTACTTCATTTATTTAAATAGAATGTGTTAATTTATTTTATTTTAATGTGTACATTAAAATAAAACAAAACAAAATAAAAATAAAATAAAAAAACATTTTAGCATAAAATTTTTTAATCATTTTAGCATTACCCAGCATTAGATACAAGTCATTTTATATATTGGGACAAGTATTAGATGACAAAAGAAAACAAACAAAACCAAATTTATTATTGCAAATTTATTTTCAATTTTTTTTTTGAAAAAAACTAATTGCAAATTTAATGATTTTTAAATAAAAGTCCTTATTGTTCAGCAAATTTAATAAAAATATTTATTTAGAAATAAAACAAAGCCAATTTTTCAAAAATATAAGTAAAATTTGTGAGGTGGAGCCATTAAAAATATTGGCAAGGCAAGTGCAAAACTACTAGCCTGAGTCTAACTAAGCCAGCAGACAAAATCCTTATTGTTGAGCACTGGAAGGCTTAAAAAACACAGCCTTGTGATGAAACCACTCATGTAGGGCTTTTGAAGTTGCATTGACCTGAAGCATGCAGTGCTGTGCCATTGTTCCGGTAACATTACAGTATAAGAGAATTACACGTCAAGCTCGCTATCAATTAGACCATTATGTCTCTACTTGGCTTTAATGAGTACTGCTACTGCATATTTCCTTTAGAGACAGAAAATGGAACTCATAAATCCATTTGTCTACATGCAGCCCTTGGTTAACAACCACAGGGGGATTCATTAGTTGTGCTTGATTTCTGAATAGACTCGCCAGGGAGAGCAGCGTCAAAGCGTCCACCCAGCTCCCCCTGCGCACTCCAAATTAGTCAATTAGGAGTGTCATTAAAGTGGTGGCAGCGAGGAGGATTAACACCAGGGGAAATAAAAGAGACGGTCTGCCTTGTGCTCGCTCAGGATATTGCCGATTTCCATCCATCAGCTGCTCCAGATGGGGGGATATTAGTAATTTAGATTCTGTCAACAGTGCCCAGGAGAACCCTGCCAAAACCGTTCCTTCATCGCCGCCCTGCTCTCCTTGAATGTAATCATATCTGCAGAGTGCTGAGCGAGGGCGAAAAAAAACACCTTTTTCTACCCAAATCCCTCTATTCATTCCAGCCTATCAATGCAGCGTTACAACTGACTGGAGGATTTCTATTCATTACGGCTCCCTTGTTCTCAGACACAGAGAGCTACTTCCTTGTCGAGTAATGCAAGAATAACGGCAAAATCTCATGTTATAAAAACAGTTTTAAGGGTCAGTGCTTGTGTGCATGCGTGTGTGCACATTTCATTTGAAATAACACTGTAAGAAAACCGCTGCACATGGACAGATGCAGGCTGGAGGACACAATGGCCCAATGTCTTTCAACTGGCTTTCATAAGGATAAGGCCAGTGAATGTTTTGTACCTGCAGGGCAGCTCTCAATAGTAAGACTCTATAACGTACGTGTGTGTGCATTCAGGAAGGACATTAAGTCTGACTGTAAATCTGCATGCAGGCTTTTTCTTAATTTGGCAATGTGTCTCTTTTTCAATGTGCAGAAATCTGAGGCTGAAGCTGAGGCTATTCATTATTTATTTATCATTGCTGGCATCCGGCACTGTAAAAAATGTTTTGTCAGGCAACCTAAAAATGTGCTTCGTGTGGTAACGTCTAAATCAATCTGACAACATCCAGTTACACCTATGAACGTCCTTTCGTAAGGTCAGATCTGCTGGAAATTGCTCCCTAAGTAACAACAACAGTTTCACTTTTTAGCGTGTCATTAAAACCAGACCAGACGAGGATGAGATTGGCAGACTTTAAAGAAGCTCATCCAAAAATGAAATTGATATTCAATTATTAATTACTCGCCTTAATGTGGTTTCAGACTCTCATTTTGATACTATCTTCATTAGACATAAAAATAGCTTTATGTCTAATGCTCTCTAGCTCCAAAAAGGATGTAAAAGTACTGTAAAGCACTATAAAGTCTATATGACTCAATAGTTCATATCTTCGGAGACGGATTAACAAAACTACTAACCGAATCAACTTTTTAATTTTCTGGTAAGAATGAGTTAGCAGAAATTAAAACTAAGATAGGAATATTAAATTTTTAAAGAATGTTTTCTTTTTCCTTATTATTATCTTTATTAAAACTTATTAAAACTTAAAGGGATAGTTCACCCAAAATATAAACTTCTGTCATTAATTACTCAACCTCATGTCTTTCCAAACCCGTAAGACCGTCGTTCATCTTCGGAACAGAAATTAAGATGTTTTTGATGAAATCCGAGAGCTTTCTGACCCTCCATAGACAGCAAGGGTACTACCACGGTCAAGGCACAGAAATGTAGTGAGTAGTGTTGTTTTTGGCAGCCTGTTTTAATTTTAGTTTTAGTCTAGTCTTTGTGTGAAGCTGTCATTTTAGTTTTTATTAGTTTTAGTCACGTTCATACTCCTTTTAGTCTAGTCAAGTTTTAGTCAACTAAAAGTCTGAGCATTTTAGTCTTATTTTAGTCAGAATTATCCATGACTACTTTCGTCTAGTTTTAGTCGACGAAAACTGATGACATTT
>JAFVLL020009324.1:2500-11263 GCA_021397915.2 Tor tambroides
GGAAACATAGCTCATGACATAAAATTTACATAACCTATAAGGATATACCAATATGTTTATATATTTAGTTTGGTTCAAAATTCTGAATACAGCAAGAGGAGAAATTCACTATTGGGCTTGGAGTGTGCTGAAATGATTTTTCGGAGTGCAGTTCATGTCCCGTAAGTGCTGTTGATGTCCCTCTTCACTGCATGAACAGGATACCGGCTAACAATACATGTTTGTTTGTCCTCTACAGGGGATCCTGTTGGTGTATGACATCACCAACCGCTGGTCGTTTGACGGGATAGACCGCTGGATCAGGGAGATTGATGAGGTAAGATTAAGCCGCTCCTTATGATAAAAGGAAGTGAGATCACTAATATACGCATAGTCCTGTGTGCTACAAGCTTGATACTGATAGATAGAAGTCCTCGGTTAGAGTTTGTATGTGTATATTATACACATGTATGTATTCATAAATGAATATTGTTCGATATTACAGCAAGGTCAATCCAGACTCATAGCATACAGTGTCACAGGGACTCCTACCTCTTCCTGTTCCTGTTGCTGTGTTTGATATCCAGAGAGGATGTCCTCTCTTACTACAGCCCCCTTCCTTTTAGGCTACTCTGTTACGGTCTCTTCCTTCCTTCCTTGTTTGAGAATTGTATGTTCTTGTGTATATTTAAGTGGATATGTGTGGATATCTGTGCTTAGGGAGTGTGTGTTTGTTGCATGGCTGAAGATTTCTTCACACAAAGAGCTGCAGAAAGCACAAACCGCACATATGACGCAAAGAGGGAGCGTAGTGTATTAGTTGGCAGCAGAGACTTAAACTTGAGGACTTTTGACCTGCTTTGGTAAATATTAGAATACTTGAGGCTCTGCTTTGACTTTGTCGCATTTACTTGAGTCAGACTTAAGCTGATGATTCACAGTGACTCATTTCATTACAGAATGAGCTTTGACCTTGCTGAGCTTCGGAAGGGTGCATGGTGCAGTGCTTTGCTCAGTAAGCTTCGAATTAGTGTAGGGAGGAAACTTTTAAGGTCTCTGGCAGTCAGTTGATAAACATTTTGTAATGTAAGGTTGAGACATTTTAGGATTATAGTTATGTTTACAAAATATTTACGCTACCGTTCAAAAGTTTGAGGTTGATTTAGATTTTTTTTTATGTTTTTGAAAGTCTCTTGTGTTCACCAAGACTGCATTTGTTTGATCAGAAATACAGTAAAACCAGGAATATTGTGAAATATTATTACAATTTAAAATAGCTGTTTTCTATTTTAATTTATTTTAGTATGTAATTTATACCTGTGATGGAAAAGCTACTAAAAAAAGCTCTTTTCAGTGTCACAAGATTCTTCAGAAATCATTCTAATACACTGATTTGCTGCTCCAGAAACATTTCTTATTTTTATCAGTGTTGAAAACAGCTGTGCTGCTCCATATTTTTGTGGAATATTTTCAGGATTCTTTGAATAGAAAGTTCAAATGAACAGCACTGATATGAAATGGAAATCTTTTGTAACATTATACATGTCTTTACTGTCACTTTTGATCAATTTAATGCATCCTTGCTGAAAAAAAGTATTAATCTATTAAAAAAAAAACTTACTGACCCCAAAACTTTGAATGGTAGTGTATATATATATATATATTTCCATGTATATTAGTAGTGTATACATTTTTTTTTATTGATGGCAATAATGTAACATATTAATATTTGTTAATCAGTAAGAAATCATCAGTATTAATAAGTTTAAAAATCAAATAAAAATTTAAAAATTAAACCATATATTACTAATACATATAATACAATAATACTATTACTATTTTAAATTAAAGGTCTCTGCACACTGAGTCCGAAATTTTCGCATGCGTTTTTTCGCATTCGCAATCCTAAAAATTCGTCACGCACAGAGACCTTGCACACTGAGTCCGATGCGTATTAATTAATCCGTTGCGAAAAAATTCGCAAAACTATACAAAATGTCTTCAAACAGTGAGGATGATTTTGTTGTCCTCTCTCTTCTTAAAAAAAGAAAAAGAAAAGGGAAATATTGGGTCCATCCAATCCTTAGATTACGCAGCGAGGAAGGAGAGTTCCACCTCCTTATCAAAGAGCTGCGGGATTATCCCGAGAGATTCAAAGTTTATTTCAGGATGTCAGTGCCTCAGTTTGATACTTTGCTAGCGATACTGGAGCCACATATTAAAAAGAAGACCACCAATTTCCGTGAACCAATTGATCCTGAACAGAGACAATCTGTCTTTATATTCTGTATCTTTGTATTCCGCACTTTGTTTGTCATAAAGTGCTCTGTGCCGCGAGACGAAGTGGATTAATTTGTCTGACGCCATTGTGGATTTTGGCTTTCGCTTGTACGGTGGCTCTGAACTGTCAAAACACCTTCTCAAAGCATCTCAAAATGCTTTATACGGATGCGAAAAACGCAAAAAATCGAACCCAATCCGAATTTTTTTTTGACGGACGAAAATTTCGGAGGCAGTGTGCAAACGTGATTGACATAACGTGAGGTCGTATTTATTTTTCAACGTGCGAAAATTTCGGACGAAAAATTCGGACTCAGTGTGCAATGGCCTTAAGTCCTAAAAAGTAAAATCAATCATTTTGTTTTAAATGTAAAAGAAAATTTAGGCAACATTCTAATGCACAGTATGAAAAATGGATATTCTTTTTTGAGATTTCTTTTAAAATTTGCTAAAGATTACGTTGAACACTGTTATTAAACTCTTAGTGTTTTTTTAAGGATTAAAGGAATGAGCATAATTATTAAATATCCAATATCACCTAATAACTGATATGATATGTCTTTCTGAGCATTATTTGAGATTCAAGATTGGAAGAATAAGATTTGAGACTTGAGTGTGATTTTCTTTGAACCCACTTGCGGCTGCTCAGTACAGATCCTAGAGATGAGTGAGTGCTCTTTTCTCTGTGGACTCGAGAAAGGCACAGATATGACAGGCCTCATTGAATAAATAAATGAGACAGGCCGGCTGTGACACTGTTTGAGATTCACTCAGCCTGACAGGACTGTGTATCTCCCTCGTTCTCATCTCTCCGGTCCTCCCATCCCCCTTTTGTAACCCACTTTCTTGTCTCTTTGTCTTTCCTCAGCATGCACCTGGTGTACCCCGTATTCTTGTGGGTAACCGGCTGCACCTGGCGTTCAAGCGACAGGTCCCCACAGAACAGGCACGGGCGTACGCAGAAAAGAACGGCATGACGTTTTTCGAAGTGAGCCCCCTCTGCAACTTCAACGTCATCGAGTCGTTTACAGAGCTGTCGCGCATCGTGCTGATGAGGCATGGCATGGAGAAGTTCTGGAGGCCCAACAGAGGTGAATCTTCCTCAAGCATGTGTTCTTCAATAGATCGATAATAGACCAGCATCTCTTCACTTTGAAACCAATAAAAAAAGCGACGAAAAGGACCATTCCTTCTGCTATTTTAGACTGTAATCCCACAAATACAGTGGAAATCTTTGGTGTTAGCCTTCTGGGTGATGCAGGAAGTCTGGCATGATCAGCATAGCTTTCCATTAGCATAGAAAACCACACTGTATGTTGTCCAGAGCCACATAATTAGAGGCAGAAGGCTTTTAGTGAAGCACTTCTTTCTCTCTCTGTTTCCACTATTATGTGGGATTTTCCCATGAGACCTCACAGTGCCTCAGATGAGCTGTTTAGCAGAAGCAGCGTCCTGCAGTTCTCAGAACGGGAAGCGCTTTCAACACGCCTTTCAGAATGGCAGCGATTTACACTCTTTATTGCTCTCCTAGGCTGTTCATGCAGGAGCACAAAAAGATTCTGTTCTGTTCTTTTATCCTCCAAAGGTTTGGGGTCTGTAAGATTTTGTTTTTTTGAAAGAAATGTATACTTTTATTTAGCAGGGGCGCATTAAATTGACCAAAACTTTCAGACGCTTATGATATTACAAAAAATATTGTAATGTTACAGAAGATTTCTGTTTTAAATAACTGTAATTTTGAGCTTTCTGTTCAAAGAATCCAGAAAAATGTATCATGGTTTCCACAAAGATATTAAGCAGCACAAATCAGCATATTAGAATGATCATGTGACAGGAATAAATTTAAATGTAAAATATTTCAATTGCATTTTAAAATTTTAATTGTAATAATATTTCACAATAATATTATTATTATTTTTTACTGTACTTTTGATCAAATAAATGCAGCCTGGGTAAGTGTAAGATATTTCTTTCAAAAACAATAAGTCTTACTGACCCCAAACTTTTGAACGGTATATAATATATAGCGTTATTATATATTATATTATATATTATAGTGTTGTCAATCAATTATAAAATTAACTAATTGATCGCACATTATTTCTGAAATTAATCACGATTTATCCCACCTGACTTTAAAGTTTTTAAATATACTCTTATATTGTAATAATTTCATATTCAATCTTCAAATTAATGTAGAAACAACAAAAAGTCAGTATTTAATATTTGTTTAATGGCATCTTTTTTTTTATGACTGAAGGTGAGTATCAATGATACTAATACTTCTGAAGTCTCTAGAAAATTGTTCTTTTTTCCTAATATTTAACCATTGACTATAGCCATTCAACATTACAGTGTAACTGAGAGCTATTGATTTTAACATTTATTAGACTTCAAAAAATAACAACTTATAATTTAAGTGAACTTAAAACAATCTTTACATAAACCTATTATAATAAATGTCATATTTACCTGTGCCCTTCATCAAGTAGGAAATATACAGAAATTGATATACAGAAGTTATCAAACACTAAGTTCTAAATTAAATATAGATGAATCCTTAAAGCTAAAAAAGTTATTGTTTCTTTGTTCTTTGATTAACAGACATCACAGCAGCTGGGTTTTTTGGCTGCTACTACTTTAACAGCTGCCACTGCTGAACGTGACGCGGATCTGACACGCATGCTCGTTGTTTCATTCATGCTTTAATATGAAATGATAAAGGCTACAGTGCGTGCCACCGTATTTGTGCGTGCAATTGAAGAGCACGTTACGAGCACAGTATACTGCATTTCACTGTTGTTCTGCTAAAGCTCCCCATCACTTATACCATTTCCGCTATTGTTTGAGGTGAAGTGGAGTGCGTGTCTAAAAAGTCTCCTGTTTAATGTTGTCATAAAGACGTTCTGCGTCTAAATACGCGCAATTCTTGTCGAGAAAAAAGAGACGGAAGCAGCAGTTGTGAGTGGGGTGGCCAACCCTAGCCCCGCCCCTGTGTTAACTGCGTTAAATATTTTTAACGCTGTTAAACTGGAAAAATTAATCGCTTGCGTTAACACACTAATTGAGGCCTTGCTAACAGCACCATGTTTTTTTTTTGGTTTTTTTTGCTAAACGTACCAAACGTCCTTCCCAGTAGTGTTGCTTTTGTCAACGAAAATTATGACTAAATATCGTCGTCAACGAACCTTTATCACGTGACGAAAACGAGACGAGACGAGATGTAAATGCTGGTCATGTGACGATGACTATAATTAAATGTATAATGCAATATTGTTGACGAATAAAAACGAGACTAAATGTGCTTTACAAAATAAAAACTATGCTAAAATGTCTCCTCATTTTCGTTGACGAAAACGAGACGTAAACGAAATGTTATAACGTTATTTCGTCTCGTTTAGTTGCGTTATTATTATTATTATTTGCAGTATTTCTGTTTCCTGTGTCTCACTTCAGCGGCTGCACCAGGTCGCACTGCGCAGATGCAGGCGATGTCACTTCCTCAAGCCCCACTCGCGGCATTATTTAGAAGACAACAACAAACAACGTTAAGGGACCGATGGCCGGCCAGCCGGGGTTCGTCTTTGGGAGAAAATTTATGTGTGTGTACTTCTAACATGTTTGGGTGGTAATATAAATGTTGTAAATTCAAATCAGAGCATCTTGCGTGTCTGGAATGGATGTATTCTTGAGTCTATAAGGTAACAATATTATAATTCGATAACCTTGTTTGAAATGGGTTTGGCTAAAAGAAAATTTTGGTTTCGTTTATACTACTAGTACTTATACTATATTGACTGGGTTAAATAGAATTGCATTACTAAAAAGACACTAAAATACAATTCTCATTGACTAAAACTAGACTACATGTCATCAGTTTTTGTCGACTAAAACTAGACGAAAATAGTCATCAGTTTTGATTAAACTAAAACTAGACGAAAATAGTCATGGATAATTCTGACTAAAATAAGACTAAAATGCTCAGACTTTTAGTTGACTAAAACTTGACTAGACTAAAAGGAGTATGAACATGACTAAAACTAATAAAAACTAAAATGACAGCTTCACACAAAGACTAGACTAAAACTAAAATTAAAACAGGCTGCCAAAAACAACACTACTTCCCAGAGGTTTTTTTCCATGTAGATCACATTCTATCAGAGTTAACTAATATTCCCATGTCAGGCTTCCTATGTGAATCTTTTTTGCATTCGACTCCATCTGAACAGAAATGCAGGCAGGATGTTCACATCTGCTGAGGGAATGTTGAATAATTTAAAACATTCTCATTACTTTTGTAAAGAGAATAAAAAATGATCTCAGCTTGCAGATGCATGGAGGCAGCTACTGTTGAATCCCTGGAGTATCACATGCTTTCTATTTTAGTTTTTATGGTTTGATTATGTAACCGTTCAGGTTCGTTCTGATCGCCTTTGTCTTGTAACTCAAATGTGTGTGTGTTTTGTCTTTGTTTCGTTGCAGTCTTCAGTCTGCAGGACTTGTGCTGCCGTGCCATTGTGTCCTGCACCCCTGTGCACCTAATCGATAAGCTGCCGCTTCCTGTTGCCATCAAGAGCCATCTGAAGTCGTTCTCCATGGCGAACGGCATGAACGCTGTCATGATGCACGGGCGGTCCTACTCGCTAGCCAACGCCGCCGGAGGCAGCAAAGGCAACAGTCTCAAACGCTCGAAATCCATCCGGCCGCCTCAGAGTCCGCCACAGAACTGCACCAGGAACAACTGTAAGATCTCCTAGCCTCCAGGCACAGGGACGGGGCCACCCCCCTCCCTCCCCTTATATAACACTCAGGTGCACATGGACAAACACACAAGGAAACCGACACGGGGCTGGGCCAATGACGCAACAGAGGTGTGGCACCTCCCGGTTTGGGGAGAGCAGGATGTGAACAAACACTTCCTGCCACTACAGACGGCTACATTTGTCCCCTCACATTGCTGCAGTACAGTTGATTCCTCACTCACAGAATAAAAACAAACCCTTCGTCAGACTCTTTGATTTTGTTGCAGTGACCACCGACAGCATGTTTCCTACTGCACTAGCGCCCCCTGCTGGAGAGTTCATACCGCTCTATCCCTGCGTTGCCTGAGAGGCCTCGTTTTGAAGTTGTTTTATGGGCTTATATTACGCTTTGATTGTGTTCTCATTTGCTCATACTCATTATCCTCAGTGCTCTGCATATGGTGTTCCTCTTTGCAGGGGCCTGTTCTCCCTGCAAAAACTGAAGTACCTCGGTCACATGGTCTTGCATGCTTACCAACAATGAGAGAGGGCTGATGCGAAATGACTTGTAGTGCTTGCGTATGAACTGATGTATTAAAAATGTGATTGGCACTGCAAATTGGTGGTCTCTGAATTTGGTGGTTGTTTGCACAATGACTTAATCAGCAGTGTGACTGTGTTGTTGAATGTGGACTGTGGGACCACTAGGCTGAGAGCGACAGCACAAGCATTTCCAGGCACCTTCTCTTCGCCATCTTAACTCGCTGATGATCCAGAAAATGGTGTTTGATGAAATGTTCCTTGTTGGGTCAGAACTGTCTTCTCCTTAAACACGGATTACAGGAAATTTCTCCTCAGGGGACAGTATTGGCAAAGGATTGTTTTTTTTTCCTCTTTGTTTACTGTCAGCGTCTCCTCACTTCCTCTGATTAGCTTTTTCCGGCATGTCTTGTGGGATTATTTGTCATATTTACAATAGTTTAAGCTTACACTGTAATTACCTCTCTTCTCATGTCCAGAATTCAGTACCACAACTGCCTTGCAGCCCGATTTTCTCACCCAAACCCACACATTTCAGTGCTTTCCCATTACACTTTCTGTGCAGTTACAAGTTTCCGCCCTTTTTCCGACTAAAATGCGCGATGATTTCAAAGTCCACGTGTTCCACCAGTTTTCAGTGTTGTAGCATGAGTTCAAAAGTCAGGTCTTTGCTCGAAGCTCTTTTAATGTGCATATACAGCATGGTTTCTCTATAGATATATGTCAGAATGAAGGATAATAAACCCATTCAAGCTTGCTTCTAAATATCAAGCACAAATGTCACAAGTGGAATCTACAGCACTTCCTTTCGCTTCTCCCAGTGTGTCGGAAGTGGCAGTGCGTTTCTTCCAGGTCCGACGAGCCGTAGTTGTTGAATAAAAGATGCTCTTCATTTCTTCAAACCTCCTAACAGTCGTTTCCCCCTCTCTCCTCCACCCCCTTCATCTCAGGGACGAGCCCTGGCCTCCAGCGGCAGACCTGCCCAATGAAGCCTGTTTAAACGGGGCTGAGCGACAGGCTGCCAGTTGGGGGCCTTTAAACTTCCCCAGAGGGCTGCGAGCTCTCGGTGTTTGACCTATAAGCTATTTGCTACAGGCCTTTTGCAGTTGCTATAGCTGATAGAATGATCCTGGCACATGTTGGTTATGTGTTTAGAGCAATTGTGCGTATTTGTGTCCATCTGTTGGGAGACGTAAATACTAAAGGGTCCACAGAAGGTGTT
>JAFVLL020009325.1:0-20529 GCA_021397915.2 Tor tambroides
CACACACACACACACCTCCATGGTGATAGCGGTATTACCAGTGTTATTCCACGTCCATTAACCGGTGGGGAAATTTCCTCACCGTCACAACACTACATAATGCTGATACTATAAGCTACAATTTAATAAAGCTGACTGAAACATTGAAATTAATCAAGTGCTACAGTTATTGGCTGATGAAGATATTCACAATGACCAAATAATGATCAATTTATTTGGCTTCTCATAAAATACTGTTCAAAAGTTTGGGATCGGTGAGATTTTTTTGTTGTTGCTGCAAGAAATTTCTACAGCAAGGATGCAGTCAATTGATCATGACAGTAAAGATATTTATAATGTTACAATAATGTTTTAGTTAAATTCAGTTATTGTGAACTTTCCATTCATCAAAGAATCAAAGTATCACAGTTCCCCTCAAAAATATGAAGCAGTACATCTGTTTTCAGCATTGATAAGAATAAGAAATGATTCTTGAACACCAAATCAATATATTACTATGATTTCTGAAGTATCATGTGACACTGAAGACTAGAGTAATGGCTGATGAAAATTCAGTTTTGCAATCACAGAATTACATTTTAAAATACATTTTAAAAAGTTATTTTAATTTGTAATAATATTTCACGATATTACTATTTTGATCAAATAAATGCAAAGACTTCTTTTGAAAATATATAAAAAAAAAAAAAAAATCTTATGGACCCGAAACTTTTGAACTTAGCCTCCACAAGGTGACTTCATCTGGGGAACACCAGAGTATATTAGTGTGTGAGAGAGAAAGAGAGAGTGGAGGTGTAAAAGCAAAGAGCAGCTGGGCTTTAATTACCCTCTATGGCGCTGGCGTCCTCACAGGGGGCAGGGCAACCGAGGGAGGGAGACACAAAGAGAGAGAAAGACAGACAGGGAGAAACGCCCTCATTAGACATGGAGACCTAGATGGGACAGAATAACGAGCCCACCTGAGACCACCGTGCACAATAAACCCCTGGGGGCATCTAATAAGTGTCAAGAGAGACCAGAGCAGGTACAGTCCTGCACCTGTCCATGCTCTACAAAGAAGAACTTAAGGAAAGCTCCATGACCGAGGAACTGATGCATATTACTATACATACCCTAATCTTTATGTGTGTCTTGGGAGTGATGTTACTGAAGTAGAACACTGATTTAACTCATGTTAAACAGGAAGTGGAGGACTCCAGGGTGATAATGAATTAAACAAGCTTCATCACAGGCGTGAACACAATTGGACCCCACAATTAACCATGAGGGACACCAAATGTGTGGATAATGGATCACATCACTCTTTCATGCATATAAACAATGCAATTACACACTTTAATGTTTAGGTTTGCCAGTGGCACTATATAGAATGATTAGACAGACATAATGCCACCGCATTTCATTTTCTCCTTGTAGATTGCCTACCAAGACTGAATTTTAAAGAAGCATATTGTAGATATGTTGCCAATGGGAAGCTGAAAAGGTATGAAACATATATTTGCTTCCTTTTAAGACAAAATATTACTAATTCACAATTAGTTATGCATATCTAGAGGAGTTGCTGCCTATGTAGGGTGTCTGAATCAGTTGTGAGTTTCCATGCAGGATGGTTAAGATGTTGGCATAGAAGAAAGCTGGCTGTGTAGGCAGCTCACTAGGTTTTGATACAAAGCTACTGTCTGTATAATACATAAATATAACAAATATTACTGTACTGAACTATAAAAGTAAATCACACTGTTTAAACTGTAATGTTAAAACTATAAAGTGTACTGATGGTAGTGCAATGATGCTTACTGAAGCTCAAACGCTGTTAACTCAAGAAGGCATTATTTAATGGTGTGGATAAAAGCTTTTTTATGAGTCTGCTGGGGACTTTTCACGCACCTGCTGAGAACTTCAGTTACTGTTTAACTTTATACCTAGGTAGCAGTGAGGCACACCGGATTGAGAAAACCAGGGCCCCAAAACTGTGCCACAGCATCACGATTAGTGCATTTCTGCATTTAAAAACATGACACACAAGGCAGTGGAAGGAAAACACAAGGTATAGAAATGCAAATAAATACTTTTAACTTCAGCACCACGTTTTTTGAACACCAAGAAGTAAGCACAGCAGTCAAACGCCTCCATCTAGCATACCCTGCATGCTTATACAAAAACAATGGAAATGCATCACAGTTGAATGCAAGAACACGTTCTGTGTGAACAACACCTTAATGTTGTTAAGAGTTTCAGAAGACATTATTCAAATGAGCCTAGCCTACTGCTTTAAACCTCAGACCTTATCAATGATGTTTTTATCAAACAGCTGAATCTACACCAAAATATAATGTGCAAAAAAAACACTATTCTTTTAAAGTAATCCACGTTCCTTCAAAACAATGCACTGTTACTTCCAAGTAATACATTGCACTTTTGAAGAAATGCATTGATCCTTCAAAGTAATGTTCTGTTCCTTCACAGTAAACAATTTCTTTCGAGAACTGGCTGCGTTTAAGAAATAAACATAGAATTTCAATACTGAATCCCTCTGGATGCATAGTAAGTGATTTGTCGATGTGTTTGCAAACTGCTGTGCCCACCAACCTTCTGTACCCACAGACCCTGAGCCTACTATGTAAGGAGATTACACTCACACACACACACACACACAAACTGGTATTGCCATTACTGATAGGTTAATCCAAGCATGCGTTTGCAGCACTGTGTTATGTTCTCAGTGTTGATGTAACACTAACGCCACATGTCAGAGTGGACACGCAAAATCCAACGCTGCTCTAGTATTCTGAAGAGTGATATTATGCATTGGCAGCCTTACAACATTACTGAGATTAGATAAGTTAGGGCTTTGCTTGCCAAATAAAATAAATAGGCTACTTCATTTAATGATTGCCGTCTCAGTGTAAACATTCACCGGCTGTTTCTAGCAAGATAATACTATGCCATGTTTTCTCCATCTCTAAAATTCTATTTTATTAAAAAAAGTCTAATTTTCTCACAGTACAAACATTTATTAATGTCAGCGGCCTGTAAGTGGTTGCCATAGTAGATCAAAATATATATATTTTTTTTTTTTTTTTTTTTTTTTTCCCCGTTGAACTTCATGAAAAAATAGGTTTGAACAGACCAATCAAAACAATATCAACATGCACAAATCACTACAAGTTCTAATCATCCTGTTCAGTTTATGGACGTCCCACCTGCACTACAAGAGTGTCTGACTGAAGCACCTGTCCTGTCATGAGCTGTAGATGGTGCAGGCCTTAATGTCCTTTTAATTGCGCTTTCACATTTCTCTTAAAGCAACGAAATGATTTACCTCGAAAACTGACGACCCAGCTGGATTTTTCGTCTCATCTTGGTGCTTTGATGCAGCCCAATGCGTTGCCATTATTTCATTTCAGAGCACAAACGCAGAGGTCCTCTGGAGCCCAACATTGAGATGAGAGAAATCAAAGCGATATATTCCCAATGATCTAATCCACACCGTCCGATCTCTTCATGCCCATCCACTGTAAGATCCTGCGACCAAAGAAAGGTTACTGAAGAGGACACAATGTACAGAAATAAAGATAAATGACACTGTCCACTGTAAGACAGGAGATCTACCCCAGTCAACAGTTACCAACGGGCCTCCCCAAAATTCCCATTATGGAACTGTAGAACAGTTCAACACTTTTTTTATTATTATTATTATTCAGAATAAGTTTGCAATAACAATGAATTTTTAGAGTAGAGAGCAGAGCACGATAGAACAGAGTAAGAGATTTGAATGTTTACTTTTATTCCCTTAGCAAACAGTCTTCAAAGCTTTTCCCATGTTTACTAATAGGTAAAATAAAGATAAATATAGACTGGAGTATAGAATAAGGTAAACCACAGAGTAGAAAAGTACAACAAAGTATGAAAATACAGTAGAGAATGGTAAACTATACAGCATAGTAAAACAGCAGGACAGAAAACAAAACTTAGTAAACATACACAATATTCGGATATTCAGGTAATGTCAGACTGTATTATTGAGAAAATTAAGCAGAATTATTATTTGACCTGCTTAGAACGCCTCAGTGTACCGACGCAAGCTTGTCATCTGACATACTGCCCTACCATTTTTCATTTCGTGTCCAGTTCTCTGCACACCATGTGTTTCTATGGCGCGATCTGTGGTATTTGAGAGACATTTCTAAATGAGCTAGTCGCGATTTAACATCATGCGCTGTCATGAGCTCAAAATCTGCCGTTTGAATACATGCAGGATGTTTAATAACAAGGAGTGTTTACTATTATTGTTTATTTCTGTGGGTGGTAAACAATCATAAAACCATCATCTCGATCTGAATGCCCCCATCATCTTCACTTCCCTGTATGTTTCCTTTATTTCTGACATGGCAACACTATCTAACAATAGTATGACAGAGAGGGTCAGTAAAACACCTACCTGTTCCAGTTATTAGATGACCATGAATCATAATGCATCGTTTCTCTGCCAAACACTCGATTACTATCCAAATATCCGTTGCGTTGAAATCGATTTTCAATCTATCGACCAGAGACTATTTACAGTATTCCATAACCAAATGAGCAGCTTCATAATGAAAGAAAAACCCACAGAAATCACAGAATCTCGCTCATACGGACGCGAAGAATGACTAGCGTTTAAAACGCAGCGCACGTATGTATCAACGATTTGTACGCGAACAGTTTGATCTCGGTTACTTCCAGTTGGCGGCGCGACAGTTAATAGTGATGTCCGATTCGCGAACGAGTCGCTCTTTTGAATCGGTTCTTATTTGATTCATTTGAACCGATTTTTAAAGCGTGTGTAAATCACTTCACAATTCACTTCGCTGTAGAAACTTGGATGGAAGCTGAAGATAGGTGGCTCTTACAAAACTTTACCGTGGTAACCATAGTCTCCGCCAAAATAGTCACAGTTTGGTTACTACAATAAAACTGTGACTTAGTTTCAGCCACACCATCACACGCACAAAATAATAATAATAATAATAATAAAAATAAAAAAATTAATTAATATTGTGATTTTACAGCAGTAGCCTAACAATGAATGTAACAATTAATGAAAACTATAATTTCCAAAGTTAATTTTCCAGGGGTTGACATGAACAACACAGTACTTGACACAACCTTAACCTTGTAAATAGCATAGTGACAATCACTAGTATTACCTAACTAAAAGCTTACTTAAAACAGAAGCAATTATTTAAAAAAAAAAAAAAAAAGTCTCTCGGAAGACATTGGTAAATTGGTGAGTCGGTTCCTTTGAATCAGCTCACGAATCGTTCAAAAGGAACCGACTCGCTTAAAGACTCGGATTTCCCAAAGCTAAATACATTTGCTACATTGACTGGCGTTCAGTCACTCCGAAGCCCCTCCCCCTCTGACTTGCCCGCCGGCCTGTTGTCCAATTGGATCAGCATATTCAAATATGCTTTTCCACTTCAACCAACAGGATTTCTTCTTACATAAGAGGCACATGCGTATGTATTCTCTGCTCAATTACTTACAGTCACTATTTATTAATGCGGATTGTGAGTGCTTGTGTAATTCACTAGTGGCTCAGAAACCTGTTTTTAAAGCCTGATTTTGAATTGTGTTATGATGTTCTACTGCCAGCAATAAATGTTTTAGAGATATTATCATGATCATGCTGTAAACATTTTGTTCTCTTGAAAACTTTTTTTAGAAGTAATTGACATTTCCGATCAGTCAAATTATCTTTTTTTTTTTTTTTCTGTTGGGTTTAATTGAAATAATCAGATCCTCTTCCAAGAGTTTATTCCAAATGCTAGTTCTTGGTAGTATTTTATGTAATCATGATTAAACAAATCCAGTTCTTCAAAGCAGTGGCAGCAGTATTGATGGCTAGAATGTTTTCACGAGTCACAAGTTGAGCACACTTGAAAACCTGACGTTATAATAGCTGAATTTACCTGAAATTAAATTAGTATGAAGTTTTAGTAATATTCTAAGCTTTGTATGCTGTCTAAACCCTCATACTGTACACACTTCCTTCCAAAATAAATCTTACACATTTGCAATAAACCATCTGGACATGCATCTGTTCAGAGAAAATGGCAGCCCACGATACTACAACAATATTTCTAACATTTCAGTGTAATCTTTTTGGGTTTAAAGAACATTTCCAGTCTCAAACTCCATTATAGTGACAGAGAGCATGGATGCAGCGTGGTGCTTTAGGACAAAGGCAATGGAGGGCAGTGTTTTGTTTGCCTCTTTCCACCACAATGCATCAGGAACAATAGGACAACTCTTGTGACCCATTCTGAAATAAAAGGCTGCTGAATCTCAAAGAGCAGCTTTTCTCCTATTGTTTTGAAGGCCTGGTGCACTATTGACCAAGACAATATAAGGTTTACTAGCATTTGGTTTGATATCCTAGTTGATAAAACAACAACAGCAACAATACTATTACTGTTATATTAATAATGTGAATAATAAAAGATTTCATCTATTGCTCTCCACGCTTGACCGGCAGTAATGAGATTAGCTGCAGTAGTACAAATGGCCCACCACTTATAATAACAGAATTAACATTTAAATCCTGGTGTTTCCATAGGTTTATGAATAAAATTGATTGATATTGGATACATCTTATATAATATCAATCAATATGAATCTTATACAAACAGAAATAATTCACAATTCATGCTTAAAACAAAATTATTTTTAGTTTAATGGCAGAATATATATATATATATATATATATATATATATATATACAGTGCATCCGGAAAGTATTTCACTTTTTCCACATTTTGTTATGTTACAGCCTTATTCCAAAATGGATTAAATTCATTATTTTCCTTAAAAATTCTACAAACAATACCCCATAATGACAACGTGAAAGATGTTTGTCTGAAATCTTTGCAAATGTATTAAAAATTAAACAACAAAAATGAAAAAAAAAAAAAAAACAAAATCACATGTACATAAGTATTCACAGCCTTTGCCATGACACTCAAAATTGAGCTCAGGTGCATCCTGTTTCCACTGATCATCCTTGAGATGTTTCTACAACTGGATTGGAGTCCACCTGTGGTAAATTCAGTTGATAGGATATGATTTGGAAAGGCACACACTTGTCTATATAAGGTCCCAAAGTTAACAGTGCATGTCAGAGCACAAACAAAGCCATGAAGTCCAAGGAATTGTCTGTAGACCTCTGAGACAGGATTGTATCAAGGCACAGATCTGGGGAAGGAAGTGAGTACTTTCTGGATGCACTGTATATTATGATTCAAATTATGATTCAAACTAAATGGTGAAACAGTTTCTTTCTGGTTTGCTGACATGAAGCTTTGCTTAAAGGAATAGTTCACCCAAAAATGACAATTCTGTCATTAATTACTCAAATTACTCACCCTCATGTCATTTCAAACCCTTAAAACCTTCGTTCACCTTTGGAACACAATTTAAGATATTTTTGATGAAATCCGAGAGCTTTCTGACCATCCATAGACAGCAAGAGTCCTACCATGTTCAAGGTACCAAGAATATCGACAAAACAGTCCAGGTGACATTAGTAGTTCAACCGTACTTTTATGAAGCTACAAGAATAGTTTTTGTGCACAAAAAAAAATAAAATAACTTTATTCAACAATTCTTCTCCTCCGCGTCACCCTAGTGCCATTTTGGAGAGTGTCACGATGCATGCGCATGCTTTGATCTGCACGTAAACAACGCATGTGTGTGGTGCTGCTGACGTAGAACAAACATGCGCTGCGCCTTTTTTGCATCAAAAAAAAAGTATTCTCATTGTTTCGTAAAATTACGGTTGAACCACTGATGTCACACGGACTATTTTGTTGATTTTCTTGGTACCTTTTTAACTTGTGTTCCGAAGATGAACGAAGGTCTTACGGGTTTGGAACGACCTGAAGGTGAATAATTAATGACAATTTTCATTTTTAGGTGAACTATCCCTTTAAAGGCTCAGTACTTGACATTTCAGTAGTTGTCAGTAGTTAAATTAATTTTATAGTTCAAATGACCAAACTGTGATATGTATTCATCAATAATTGTTTATTCCCCCATTTACTGACTTTCATGGAAAGTTAGAATGTACGTTAATGAAATATGGTCTCAACACAAATCATGTAGTTCAACCCACAAATCCAGGCCATTGGCACCTATTGAGAAGTGAAATTGTATCCTCTGTCCCATGGCATACATGTGAAGGTGCAGTGTTTCATTATTGTGTCTTTTGTACATAGTCTTTTTCTTACCATGCTCTTCTGGTGATGTTGTACCTCAGAGACCCAGCATGAGAAACTCACCCATCTCTTTGTCTGTCATTCAGCGGATCTTGTTTTAGGCTGCCAGGTTCCCACAGAGGTGTGGAGCATTTATCAGCTAGGTAAGTTAACCGTTCCTAAGTGCTGATGTTTGATAAGAGCAAGCGAGTCACAGCCAAGCCAACAAAGAGTGACTTTGTCAGTTCTGTCACATAGACCCAAAATGCCTTTTTATTCAGGGGGACAAGAGGTGGAGTTTCCTCCTCTGTAATCTGCAGCTATACATTGGATACTCTAGCTGGAACTAAGAGCGCTCTGTTAGCCCTTCACTTTCATAAGGGGCATTTAGCCCATAACACCAATACTGAGGCCTGTAAGGTTGTACTGTATAGAAAAGCAACATGATACATTGTGCATTGTGTGCAACATCTTTCCTTTTCCTTCTATTTTTGTAGCTGCACTAAGCTGGATGTTAACCCTTTTCAAAACTGCAAACAGTCCCTGCATACTGTTTCTGTGAGCAAACTCATACAGAACTTTTCTCTGACCTGCTTTTCCATGTTTTCCTACTTAGCTTTCAGCTAACACAGAAAGAAAATATATTCCTTATATATTAATGATCAATATATTAAATTATTTGATGTATATTAAATATGGAATAATGTATTGTGTTAGTAATATATTACAAATATACTGAGTAATACATGGGGAATTGCTGCTTTTCAGATATTGAAAAATATGTGAGTAATAGCCTATATTTACATATATATCGTAATGTGTCATTTTATATTCAGTAATGCACTTTATGATATATAGATGTTCATGTGATTAAAATAAGATACTGTGTTTTACACACACACACACACATTAGAATATATGTACTATGTATGTGCAATATGTACACAGTTGTGAAGAAACCACAGACAGGTCAGACGGATGGACGGACAGATAGATAGCCATACATGTGTATATTGCAGTATGTTGAAAAATAGAAATACCAGTTTCCCATATATAGACATGTTTTATTTAATATATTGCATTACATTTTCAAGTATATTCCCATATATTTTTGCTTTGTATAAGGGAGATATCATCAGAAATCATGTTTAATCCCACACCAAGCACAGCTAAAGGTCATTGCACACTGAGTTCGAAATTTTTGCGTGCGTTTTTCCATTTTTTCGTATTCCCCATCCTTTCCTATCAAAATGCATGCTATGGATGCGAAAAAAACAGAAAATCGAACCTGATCTGAATTTTTTTTTTGACGGACGAAAGTTTCGGAGGTAGTGTGCAAACGTGATTGACACAACGTGAGGTCATATTTATTTTTTAACATGCGAAAATTTCAGACGAAAATTTCGGACTCCGTGTGCAATGACCTTTAGTCTCAAATGTAAACTGATGCTCTTTCAGAAGAAAAAAAAAAAAAAAAAAAAAGAAGAGTAAGGTAGAATCACACAGGCCTGCAAAGGAACTGGAAATGCACAACAGAAAATTGCTTTCGTCAGACCATTTAACACAAATAAGCCTCATAGTCTTTTGTAAGACAAATAATAACGGACTATCTTCATGCATTATGACCCACTGACTGATCTAATGAAATAAACCATTTTGTGTCTCCAGTGCAGCACTGCATTCTCCAGTCATGAGGTGCAGTAACTGATGGCAGATGGCGGCTGTTGGCATTTGTACCCGGCTGGCGCCCAGACTGAGTCATGGAAAGCTCGGTGTGAGGCACAAAAAGCTCTCACTCGACACTTTAAACCAACCATGTAGGACAATATCATAACCAGACTCAAAAAATCATTTTTTGACAGTGGATTAGTGCATATAGTTTCAGATATAATGTCACATATAGGAAACATCATTGCAAGGTCACCTTGGGTTGTGTTATCTAATGCCCTTGAAGGTGTTAGCATCCGTGTTGCTTACTTATTGAATTCAAGAGCCAAACTTTTCAAGCGGATTGCCTGTAAGACAGCAGATCCAAAGCAGATGAGCAGAAATGAGTTTTTTCAGGATTCTTGGGGAACATCAGCTTTGAGTTCTGTATTAGCGCAGTAAATTTCCAGTGAATTCATTGCTTGTCTGAGATATGAGATAACCACAGCAGGTTGTAAAGTAAATCAAACCCTGATGTTGGTTTTGTCTGGTTGTACACTGACAAAGAGGTCAAACCCCAGGCAAAACACTGGGAAAATATCACCATCCAAAGTTTCAATAGACATTTCTAATAAATCATCTTTATTCAGGGCTTTTCAGATGTCCTTTATTTAGCGCCACTTTGTAGTGTACAAATACACCCTTCTGGAACCCAACAAAAAAGCTGAAGGCATGTATTATTTATTTGTTTGTTTGTCGTCATAGTGTTTTGAACATGAGAAATACATGATTTTTTTGTGTGTCCTTTGCAGAAGACATCAGCACTTAGTTATAAAGAAAACAAGGCATTGTTTTCTTCATTAATACCCTTCATTAACATTACCTGTAACACTCCTGTATTTTTTTGCAAAGATAAAGTTTATCCACTGACCAGCTACAACATTAAAACCACTAATATTGAGTTAGTTCCTTTCCTGCTCTGAACTTGTCCTGTTTCTAGCACCATTAGCAGCAGATCCTCCATGGATCAGATGTCGGTCCAGCACATCTCATAGATGCTCCATCAGATTGAAATCTGAAGAATTTGGAAGCCAAGGCAACACTCTGTCATGTTCTCAAACCATTCCTGAAAATTTTTTTTTTTTTTTTTTTTTTTTTTTGCAATTGGCAGGGTGCATTATCCTGCTAAAAGAGGCCATGAATGGTCTGCAACAATCTTTAGGTAGGTGGTACGTGTCAGAGTAACATCCACATGAATGCCAGGACCAAGCCCCTGCTAAAAAACAATAGAAACCAGCACAGAAATTCTAATGCTTTCCACTAAAAATGCCATTACAAACATTACAAACCATCAACTTTTAACCATTAAAACCATTTAAAAAATGGTTTCTTGTAGTGTGTTTTGGGACATATTCCATTAGGATTTAGTGGTTTTAACAAGCCACCAATAGAAGGCGACCAATTACCAGTAGAGATGAACAGGCACCATTACAGTTTCCATTAAAACCAATACAATTCCCATTACAACCAGTAAAACCATTACAAACTCAGTGATTTCTTCCCCTAGCACATCCTGCTGCCATCTTTTACTCTGGTAAACAATACACATACACTCGACGATCCACCTGATCTAAAATAAAGCATGATTTATCAGACCAGGCAACCTTCTTCCACTGCTTCATGTCCTAGTTCTGTCATTCACTTGTCCATTGTAGGTACTTTCACCAGTGACCGGCCTCCAGCTATGCAGCCAAATACACAGCAAACTGTGATGCACTGTGTGTTCTAACATCTTTCTAACATAGCCAGCAATACGTTTTTGAGCAATTTAAGTTACAGTAGCTCTTCTGTGTGACCGGACCAGACAAGGTTGCCTTTGCTCCCCACGTGCATAAGTGAACCTCAGGGGCCCATGGCCCTGACACCGGTTCAGTGATTGTCCATCCTTGCACTACTTTTGATAAGTACCAGTAAGCACTGCATACTGGGAACACCCCATGACGTTTTGGAGATTCTCTGACCCAGTCACTCAGCCATCACTATTTGGTCCTTGTCAAAGTCACTCAGATCTTTTCACTTGCAAAAGATCTTTTCGGTCTTTTCACTTTTTCCAGCTTCACATAAAATTCAAGAACTGACTGTTGCTGCCACTTGCTGCCAATAAAAACCCCTTGAAAGGTGTGATTGTAACAATATAATCAATGCTATTCACTTCACCTGTCAGTGGTTTTAATGTTGTGGATTATCAGTGTATACAGTTGAGGTCAAAAGTTTAAGACCTCCTGCATGGTTTTTCCTTCTAGAGCATCAGTGAGCGTTTGAACCTTTTATTTTCTCTTGTGGACTATATGTAAATGTCTTTTCTGTGAAATATCTTATTCAGGTCAGTACTAAATAAACAATAACACGTATTTTGTATGATCCCTCTTATTCTGGTCAAATAATTAACATTTTGCAGATTCTGCAAGGGGGGTGTAAACTTTTGACCTCAACTGTATGTAATGTCCTGTTTTTTTATATTAACATGTTTTTTAAGCCCGAGATGCTGGGATAGACTTCAGTATACATGGAATGGACAAAAGGATATAAAACTCGTTTATACTATTCTAATAATCTGTATGTCTCCTCAACAGATGAAATATATCTGCTACACCATGATATCTGTAACAAAAGACACTGACGAAATCACTGAAATTTTACTTACAAGGAACTCTTGCAATATCAGACATTTTTAAAAGCAATGAAGAGAAAAAAAGAGTTGTCATCACCAAACCAGCAAGCATTTTGTATACTTGAAAAGTATGAGATGTCTTCAGTGGCATGGATGGTCTGTCAAACAAATATCTTCTAAATAGGACAAAAATGAACAGCTGGGCTCTTATACAGCATATAAAATGGCACACAGTAAGTCTGTTTTCAACATATCATGTTAGTATTGCGATGTGACTTTACCCAATTTATGCTAAATATATTATATAATCAAACATAATTCAGCATGTCAGTTACAGATATCAGATCTCTGATTTGAGAACACAGTAATCTTGTGTCAAAACGAGTTTTTCATCCGTTATGGTAATATAAATGTCCATTTCCTCTTGAAAGAGGAGTTTTGTCACACTTTATATTTCTGTTTCCCCGTCTCATTGATAACGCAGATGTGCTGTGAAGGGGAAGAAATCGCTTAAGTGAGTCGAGCAATAAATAAAGCAGAAAATAAAACTGTAGAAATAACACAGCAAAATGTTTGCTTCTGCTTGTCTGCAGTGTGACATAAAGATGTTTTCCATCACATTTACAGCTGCAGGAGGGGCTTGTACACATGATGTGTGAGGCTGATTAGAGTTTTCTAGGAAAGATGAATGCTGTGCTGCATGCCAGATTTCATTTGGATGTTCACCAAGTCCTGCTCAACACTCAGTGATGACATTCAAGCAGGTTTAGATGACTATGAGATTCATGTCTTATATAATGTTGAATGATAAGCTTTGAGGTTGGGTAGGCCTTTTTATGCAGCTTTAAACCTTTTCCTTTTTTTACTGGCTATAATTGCAGGTTTTTGGTTGTGCTGTGTTTTGATGTATTTGAAGTCAATGTTGTTAAGTTGGGCTATTCCAAGTGGTAAAAGTTTAGCGCTGTTGGTAAATGCCATAACTACACCATTTGAACCTATTTTACGAGGAGGCGATATTGTACAAATTCATATAATCTGATCGTATTGAAATTATTTGTACAAAGGAGTGTCTATTTACACTATTTACCTTGCTGGCAGAGGCTATTTACACTAACTCCGCCCACCAATGCGTGGTTGGGCTCAACAACATTACAAAAGATCCTGAAGAACAGTTCCAGTGGTAGGTGGTAAATCACGTAGCAGTGACTTTTTGACACGATCAACCTGAGTTCAGATCTGCCTTTTGCTAAACTCCTTCTCCCTTTTCATGTCACATCAGACTGGAAAGTCATTTATTTTCAATAAAATGAAGGAAGAAAAAGTGCCTCACGGGTGTTTATTGGTTAGGGCTAGCGGTAGGTGTAGGGATGGCTTTATTGTCCCAAGAAGAGTCAATAATAATTTAATAATTTTATTAAAAATATTATTTACACTCAATACATTGTTACTGCATACTGTTTTATAATGTACTACAATACTGAGGTGCAAATATCTGCCAGTTGCACTAAGTAGTATAAATAGCATCTATATAATGTTATTGCAAAGAAAATGCAATTTTTAAATAGTGTAAATTGAGTCTATCACTATTTGCACTTAGTGTAATTAGCATCCATTACTAAGAAAATATTCACTTAGTGTAAATAGCATCTATTGCTGTTTGCACTTAGTGTAAATAGCATCTATCACCGCTGCATTTGTAAAAAAAAAAAAAAAAAAAGTAAGCATCAAGTTCCATGCCTTAACCTATAGGGCTTAAGCTGGTGATGCAAAAAAGTATGAAATAAATTATACTAATTCATACAAATTAGCCATCAATTTGCAAAACTGCTAAATAGTTACGAATTGCTAAGGGAGTATGTTGCATTTTCCTTTGGCTCCAGAAATGTGTCATGTTATACCTGTTTAAAGGTCTGAACAAACCAAGAATAATTATAATGATAAATATAACAATAATTATGTTAGCGTCCACACCCATGCACAATATTGTTCTGTTTAATATAAGCGTGCACTGCCGTTTTGTCTCCTGCTGCTTTAAGTTCTAACATGTTTTAAAGTCGTGTGGATTCTGATTGCTGTCAATGTTTTTATCGTTCATCAGCTGGAAAAAAATCATTTGGAAAATGATTCAAATGATATCATTCCTGTGTTGATATCATTATAGCTGTGATGTGGACTTCCCTATCCTCATAGAATTGGAACAATAATTAAAACTTTATAGTTGTTATTTTACTTTTATAGTTGTTGTTAAATCTATTGTCCTTGGTAAAAATGGGTCTTGAGACTTTTATTTTGAAATATATTTATGTTCCATTGTTTCTGTTCTCTCCTGTGTTTGAGTTTGTTTCCATAGTTACTATTTTGTTTTCATGATTTCTGATTATGTTCACCTGTGTCTTGTTTAGCTCCTCATTTACCTCTGTAAATATCTAGCCTTGTGGTTCTCCTCAGTTTTCTGATTATTGTTAGTGATGGGAGAAACAAAGCTTTTCAAAGCATTGAATCAATTGAACCAATTGCTTCGAAAAATGATTCAGTGTTTCGAAGCACTTGAAACAGCACATGCTTGCAACACCCGCTGGTGAAAACCTTGTAAAAGCATCAAGAACTCAGACCAAACTTACAAACAAATGGAAATGATTTTTTTAGAAATACCATTTTTAAAAATAAATAATAAACACTTAAATACTATTAAATATTAGTGCTTGTGTTATGTGTTTTAAGTATAATCAAACCCTTAACACACAATGAACTAAATTAATTATTTCATGAATTATTTAAGTGTTTTCATTAGAGCTGTCTATAAAAACCAGCAGGCAAGAGTAGTGTTATCAGTCAGAAGAAGGAGGTGGTTTTAATTCTGTCGTAAGCTATCGTAATTTTTAAGTATGATGTGATATGTAGGTTGGAAGTACTGAATGTTTTTTACACATTTTTTAAACTATATAGCCATCTGTGTTAAAGGGAAGTTATCTTTTGTTTAACCCACAAGATCTAGCCCTAAATTATTTATTTTTATAGTAAAATTTTGTGGGATTTCATGATTAACTGAGCAACCAGAAGTGGTTCATGGGTTCACTTTGAGATCAACACCCCCTAGTGGTGAACCATCGGAGTTTCGAAACAGTGTGACGTAACGAAGCTTCGTTTGGTAAAATCACGTGACCTGGCCGGTTTGATACGCGCTCCGAAACACTGATTCGAAACAAAAGATTCGCAAATGTTTCGAAGTTTCATGAAGCAGTGTTTCGAACGCACCCATCACTAGTAATTGTCTTAGTTTTGATAAAGCTGTTTTGGTTGCTGTTTTCATCTTGGATTATCTTCTTGATTTAAATAAAATACTGCTGTCTATAAATCATCTTTTCAGCTAACACCTTTCTGGTGTTAAAAAAATTGGTTACTACCATGATACCATGTCCAAAAACAAAAACAACTGTACTCTTTGGTACGTTTTTGTAGGGTTTCAAAATCAAAGTATCTCGTCATTTTATTTCTAAAATGTCATAGAGTTAAAAAAAAAAAAAAAGTAGACATGAACCTACATTGAGGTCTCTGAAGTACTCGTTGCAGTCCAGAGCGTAACCCACCACAAAACGGTTAGGAATGACAAATCCAACATCTGCAGAGGAACATAAATAACCAGATCACACTAATCGCAGTCATGTTCAGATAATCTCTCTGTCCCCTGTGTGATATTGTGATTAATTACAGCCCATTTCTGCAGGCCAGAAGTAGTGTTTGAGTACCCTTGATCACTCACAGTCTGGGAGCTCTGCCGCCCCGTGAGGAACCCTCTTCACCAGCAGCCTGAGTGAGAAGACACAGGAACACATTAATATTGCTAACGAAACCCCCTTAACCTCCATTAGATCTCATTCAGAATGATGAAAATGTCACAATCTGCCTCTCTAGATTCGTTCTCAGGCTATGCATCCTCTTGCAGTGTTTTAAAGTAATTCCCCCTCTGATCTCACCCTGCAACTTTAACCATTTTGGGCTGAAAAGTCTCCACGTGCTGTAGAAGGGCTCTCATGGTCTTTCCTGTGTCCACTATTGCCTGTGAGGAAATGAATACATATACGATTACACTGGAACGGATATATGTTGATACATGAGACAAAAGCTCTGTTCTAATAAGCTGGCTATTTGAATTCTGTCTTCCTGTGGAGTTCTGCAGGTGCAGATTCCTTGTGAGTTTGCTCACAAGTGATTACTTGTACTCCACATAAAGAGCAATTTTGCAAGCCATAAAAATATCATTCTTCACATGAAGCATAGAAGAAAAATCCACAATTGACCTCAAAAGAGTTTGACGTTTTGAAGCTAACAATGCATACATTCTGACAGCTTCATGTCTACAGTGCAGCTATAATATGATGCTTTTTATAACAGAGCTAATTTTTCAGAGTAAGAGAAAATGAGTGTTTAACTTACAAATGAACCACACAGTAAATAAAAGAAGAATGGAAATTGGCACACAACTTATAGTGAGAGTTTATAACAATTAACAAAACAGACCCAAAGGTTACGGGAAAAAAAGATCAACAGCACTGTTTGCATTTAATGCAACAGCTCATGTGATAGAGTGATCTACACGGGTGACTTTAGACTGGAAAATGTCTGATATGAAATCAGATCTGAAAGGAAAATACCTTTCTACTCTATTGTTTTCCAGACACAACCCAGACTACCCTGCACATGTGCAGTGGGAATTATTCATAACAACCTCTGTTTGCTTCCCTCTTGTACTTTTATTTCAGCTGGCTTATCATGTGTGTTTTTATTATTGTTTTCTGTTTTTTTTCACCTTAAATATAATTACAATTCATCCGTGTTGTGATAACATTTAATGAACGTATCTGCATACTTTTTAAAAATGCAATAAACACACACACAAACACACAATCTTACCTCCACAATCAAAACATTCTGTATGGCATGTGGATAGAAGAGAGAGAGAGAGAGAGAGAGAGAGAGAGAGAGAGAGAGAGAGAGAATGTGTCAGAATTTAGAGAATGCAAAACATTTTAAACAACACCCAAAAAAGAATCCGGATATCATCATCATCAGAAAAAATGACATAGACTTGAGTTACATACAATTATTAATATAATGCCACATTAACAGTTTAATTTAGACTTATTTTGGGTCATTTATACATATTTTAACCCCTTTTCCATATCATAAGAACTTCATGGATCATGTATTTTCTTGTACACCTACTCTGGTATAAATGCATTTTGGACAAGCTGTAGAAATGTGATACTAAGGTCTCTAAGGAAACAAGCATCAATCACACTCAAACCTTTTTTTCCTGGTCATTTTATGATTACCATTTTACAGCAAATATTGGATCTAAAGATCCAGTCCACTTCAGGTTCTTATCTTTTTGTAGTAATATTGTGAAATATCATTACAATTTAACACTTATGTATATTGTAAATGTAATAAATGTATTCCTGTGATCGTTACTCCAGAATCTTCAGTGTCACATGATCCTTCAGAAATCATTCTAATATGCTGATTTACTGCTAATGAAACACTTATTATTATCAATGTTAAACAGAGCTGTGCTTAATATTGTTGTGGAAACTAGGATACTTTTCTAGTCCTGGTAGTTCAGAAATTAATCAGCTTTACAAGGTCTCAGAACTCTTCTAAAGGGACACAATGATTGTTGTTGAAAAAAATCAGCCTTAGAAGCTGTATGTACTTTCTCACTAAACACACTAACCCATTTAACAGTCTGCTGTTAGAACAACCCCTGATCCAAGATTCATACAGATTCACAATCAATTCATCAGACCCCCTGATACTGTGTAATCATGAAAATCACACACAAAATGCTACAGGGGAAAGTATTACACAACTAGTTTGAATGTTCTAGGTTGTGTGTGTGTGTGCGTGTGTGTGTGTGTGTGTGTGTTTGTTCTGGAATTTTATACACATGACTTGTTGGAACAGATTAAGGCTGGCTTCACGCTTTGTACTGAGAGCGAGTGTACTATTAAAACAAAACAATTTAATTTCTTTGCATTTACAGAGAAGTTGAATGTAATCTTAATAGCAAGACTAGGTTTTTCATTTTTTATGAATGATCTTGCTTCCAGGATGTTTGCTTATAGCTGTTAACCAGCTGGATACTAGGAAATTACTATGTGGTCAATAGGATGTTGCTCTACAGTTTTTTAGTATACTCCAAGGCAGTTGCAAGGGCATTCTGGGTAGTAGGACATTGCTTGGTGATATGGATATTAGAGTGTTCTAATTGGTTGTTTACTGGCCCAAGTCGAAAGGTTCCACCTCTAAGTCTCTCTGATATTTCAAGGGGCTTTCGCTCTGGGTGAACTCAGTTACCGGAACTAGCCACCAGCGCAGTTCCCCGGGTTCTAAATTTTGGTTGCATTTGCACCACCAGTGGGAACTCTGAATTGACGTAAGCCGGGCAACAACAATGTCATTTAGGTGTGGCATTCAACATCGTCAACAAATGGAGGATGGAGGACGGAGAAGTGCCTGGACTTTGGTATCAGTCCATCTATTTTTAATTTCTGATTGTAAGGTTTTATATTGAAATTAATTGATTTTGAAAAAGTTGCCAAAAAATGAAATACCTTTACATTTAAGAAAAGACCTCAGGCAAAGCAAGCAGCTTTCTGTTTGAAAGCAGGAGTTTGCAAAATATGGTCTGAAATAGTTTGCAATTCAGTTTGATTTATTCTGACAGTTCACTAATTCACTGAATAGTTTGCAGTGGTTTCTCACACTGCAAGATACTCTGTGCAAACTACAAAGATGACAATTTGGAAAGTGCCAAAGTGACTTCGCCAACTACTGGCCTGGCATGCATAATACAGAGTTTTTAGCACAGACTGTAAAAAAAAAATGGACGACGCATATCCATTTCCTTCCACTATAGAAAAGTGAAGCCAAAACATCCCAGTATGGCAGCTGTCATCTTGGATGGTGTCATTTGGAGCCAGAGTCTGTGCCGTAGTGGCTCATTTGGAGCCCAAGTCTGTTCAGTAGTTGTTCATTTGGAGCCCACAAATGTGCAGTAGTGATTAATTTGGAGCCAGATTCTGTGCAGTAGCGTTTCATTTGGAGCCAGAGTCTGCGCAGTAGTGGTTCATTTGGAGCCCGATTTAGTTCAGTAGCGGTTCATTTGGTGCCCAAGTCTATTCAGTAGTTGTTCCTTTGGAGCCAGAGTCTGTGCATTAGTGGTTCATTTGGAGCCAGAGTCTGTGCAGTAGTGGTTCATTTGGACCCCGAGTCTGTTCAGTAGTTGTTCATTTGGAGCCCAAAAATGTACAGTAGTGATTCATTTGGAGGCAGATTCTGCGCAGTAGTGGTTCATTTGGATGCCAAGTCTGTTCAGTAGTTGTTCATTTGGAGCCCAAAAATGTGCAGCAGTGATTCATTTGGAGCCAGATTCTGCGCAGCAGTGGCTCATTTGGAGCCCGTGTATGTGCAGTAGTAATTCATGTGGAACCAAAGTCTGTGCAGTAGTGGTTAATTTGGAGCCCGAGTCTGCACAGTAGTGGTTCATTTGGAGCCAGATTCTGCGCAGTAGTTGTTCATTTGGAGCCCAAAAATGTGCAGAAGTGATTCATTTGGAGCCAGAGTCTGTGCAGTAGTGATTCATTTGGAGCCAGAGTCAAGTGATTCATTTGGAGGCAGATTCTGTGCAGTAGTGGTTCATTTGGATCCCGAGTCTGTTCAGTATTTGTTCATTTGGAGCCCAAAAATGTGCAGCAGTGATTCATTTGGAGCCAGATTCTGTGCAGTAGTGGTTCATTTGGAGCCAGAGTCTGTGCAGTAGTGGTTCATTTGGAGCCAGAGTATGTGCAGTAGTGATTCATTTGGAGCAGAGTCTGTGCAGTAGTGGTTCATTTGGAGCCCGAGTCTGCACAGTAGTGGTTCATTTGGAGCCAGATTCTGTGCAGTAGTTGTTCATTTGGAGCCCAAAAATGT
>JAFVLL020009326.1:0-42308 GCA_021397915.2 Tor tambroides
CAGGGCTAGTAGTACATACAGCTGTATAACCAGATACACACCCAGGTATCGGATCAGTACTCGGTATCGGCCGATACCCTGAGCCTAGGTATCGGTATCGGGAAGGGAAAAAGGGTATCGGAACATCTCTAGTGTCATCTTTGTTTCCGTAGTCGTATTCTTCAAGCTTAAGTCTAATAAAGACTGTGGCTTTACCATATACTGATTACCAGAAGGGATGAACCTGTAGTATGGAGACATGTCTTTATTCTTGTCTCCTATAGCCTCAGAAACCCTCATCATCTACCAAACGTAATCTGATTAAAATCAAACAAGTCTGTATCCACTATACCAATGCGAAACACGGATGCTTTGTGTATAATCTTGAGTCTCTGTGGCCTAAATCAAACAGTCATAATCCCTAATCCAGAGATCGCTTTCTGCCAGCTATATGGGCAAACAATGCCATCATATATAATAGCAGAGCAAGAGGGAAAGGGTTTGATGACTCATGAGGTCCAAGTGTGTTTGTAGAAATAGGCACTGAGGACAAACACTAAATACACAACACATGCACCATGTTTAGCGCTTCAAAGTGAAACAGAGTCTTTTGTTTGTGTTTTTGTTTGTACATTAGCCATGTTTTGTCTGTTAATGGCTGTTCAAACAGAGCCAGTTCTTTGCTGTCTCAAAAACAACACAGTGCACTCAGTCTTGCATGTTTACATAGACCATCAATTAAAAAAATCTAAAGAATGCATCCTTTGTGAACGAACCTTTATTTTAGTTTCAGTTTGTTTGAATATATTGGTGTGTCTGTACTGCACTGGGTGTTTTGAAACACCAAAGAACTGAAGTTTGAACACACATGCTCAGTTCCAGCTCTGGAAGAATAGTTTTTTGTTTCTAAACCAGCCAACAAGAGTCTCTTGGGATTTAGGTGCGTATTTCTTTTTGAAACGGCATCATAATATTTGTCTAGTAAATGTGTTGTCTTGAGTAAAATGCTTGCATGCAGATTTGCAGACACAAGCTCACGTCAAATTGGGTTTGTCTGACAAATGCTTAGTGACCCATTTCGCTTAGTGACCCATTTCTGTTTCAGTGCTGTTCAATAGACAGATGATGTGGGGAGGGGTGTGAAATATAAAAACAAGCATTTTGGGGATAACTGTTGTGGTAAATCCTCTCTCTTTTCAGCTCTTTACTGAGCCAGTCCGCTGCGGTCTCACCCCAGTGGCTGCTGTGAGTTCCTGTAACAAGCGTTTAGTGGCAGGGGTCCAGAAGGTGGTCTCGCACAATGACCTTTGACAAGTGGGAAAAGGTGGTAGAAATCGGCTACCGTGACAATATTTCCAAGCCTGGAGGATGTTAAGCTGAATAGGCTTTTTTAAGCTGCTTATGGAACGCTTGTTTCTGCCACAGGAAAAAAAAAGTTACTGTGACTTTTTATCTCACAGTTCCGAAATTTTTCTCACAATTCTAGCTTTTTTTTGCTCTGAATTTTTCTCAGAGACCTAAACTTGCAATTCTAAAAAAATGTCCGATGTGAGATATAAATTCTAACTTTCTAAGTTTACGCCTCACAATTCCGACTTTTTTCTCTGAATTCAGTGTTTACATTTTGCAATAGTTTTTTTTCACCACAAAAAAAAAGTGAAAAAGGTAATTATGACTTTATTCACAATTCTAACTTTTTTTTCTTGCACTTCTGAGTTATCTCAAGATTTTGACACTTTTCTCAGAAATGCAAGTTTATATCTCACAATTCTGTTTAAACTTTGGAATTCTGGGTTTACATCTCACGATTCTAAGAATTCTCATTATTGCAAGAAAAAAAGTCTTAATTGTGAGATAAAAGCCACACTTACCTTTATTTTTTACTACGGAACAAGCTTCCATTTCCTACTTTCACTGCTATTTTATTTTATTAAAATCTATTTAATTTTATTTAAACTAGTTTTTATTTTTTATTTTACAACCCCCATGTCATATAATTTCTGAATTGATTCTATTCAATAGTCAGTTTACAAATTAATTCAACTGAATCATTTCATAAACAGCAATATTAATAGTCCAGCGCTGAATTGTTTCACTGTTTACATCACTTTGCTTGTCTGTGTTTGCATTGTTCCAGACCAGAGAATGTGACTAAGTCAATTTTGTGTGAATTTCTTTCCTTATTTATTTATGCCTCTCCATGAACACATGTATATTTAGTGAATAAGAAAAAATACGAGTAATTTGCTGATATTCAGAACTCTTGGTTATATACTGTATTTTAATTAAATAACCTGTTTCCCTCTATAGTCGTCACAGCAGATATTTCTCAAATGAAGCAAGTCACAGCAGACAATTGAACAATGCAGTTTAGTTAAATACAACACACTGAAATATTGGTAAACCAACTCTGAGTATTCATGTTTAACAAAACTTTTCATCTATATATTCATTGCATCATATGATTATGACAGCCTTTGCTCCTAGGCTAAAGGTTGTTGAATTTTAATGAGAATTAATGTCAGATTAAGTAGGGTGTTGAAGTGGGTGTTTTGCACCCTGTTTAAACCTTTCAACACCGTGGCGAGTCTCCGGCAGGCGCGAGCTAGTGACAGGATTTGATCTAATGACAGTAAACAGTGGAGCATTACCAAACACACTGGTGTGAAATTCTATGTGGCAGCCAGTCACGGCGACGTAAACCACCACCTCTTCTTTTAAGTCTAAATTACTTTGGGATTTGCAGGCAGTGGACAGAGAGTCTGTGCAATGTGACTAACCAGATTACTGCTGCACTTTACGGGGGAAGATGGAGCCGTTGGTATTGCTGGAGAAAGCACTAAGTGAGAGTCGGTATTGAGAGTTGGGTCATAATGAGGCAGGAAGGGAATTTATGTTCACTTTTGGGAAAGAAACCATTCCAGGGACTTGTTAGTCCACTCAGTCAGTGAATCCTTGAAGCCAAGCATCATATGTGTGAAAGATGTTTATTTTTCTTATATTTTAACCACCTATTCGAGAACACAAATTTCCTTGTGATTCTTGCCGTTTTCCAGTTGGAGAGGTTATACTTTTACATTGCTTCATCTTCCATTAGCTGATCAATGTGAAAGTCTGTAGCTTTTATAGAAATCTGCATAAGCGTCTAATAGGGCTGCACAATAAATCAATATCATATTGTTATATGTTTGTTGTTTTTGTAAAATTTCATTGCGCATACTCATTTCCTCCATTTTTATATTTATCATTCAATAAAATCATTAAAAAAATATTAAATATCATTCAATAAAAGTAATTTTCAATTTTATATATATATATATATATATATATATATATATATATGTAAAATCTAATTTTTATAACTGCAGAAATGTTAATTCAGTACACACATTATCCCACAATGTGGGACCGACCATGAAACACAATTTTTCACACACTTTTCCAAAAAATAAATAAAATAAAATAAAATAATAATAATAATAATAAAGTTATTGATTATTTCAAAGGGTTACTAATGACACATCATTTGGATATTTTCATGTCTGGGAAAAATTTGGGATTAAATGGGTTAACTATGTTAAATGTAATCTTATGAAATAAAATGAAATCATCCAAAAATGAATCTATCACTCAAAGTCAGTTTTTAATTGTACAAAGTTATATATTTTAATTTTTTAAATTTAATTTTTTAAAGCATTCAAATATTTTTATCTTAACTCATAAATTGTTAAATGTAATCTTTTGAAATCAAATGAAATCATTTCAAATTAAACATCCATTTTTCATACTGTACACTGAATTTTAATATTGGCCAAATTATTAACTGGCATGGTCAAGATAGTCAAGCTATCTTCCATCTAACGGTTGAGATTGAATCTTGAATATCCAAATAAATAACTTATATGAATATAAAAACATTTCAAATCAAGAGTTTTTAATAACCAATGCAGGTAGAAAGAAGTGGGGTCATTTAGAAGGACTCTCTGACAAGAGCGATATTATTGATGAATATGATCAATAAGCGGAGATGGCCACAGCAGGATCACAACAATTGCCATCAAATATCTCACACTCAGTGTCAAATTTCTCCAAAGAGCTCCTTCACAGCCTGCACACTGTGTTCTGCCAGCCATATTCAACTCTTGAATGAAAGTCATGAAGTTCAGCCAGTGAAACGGTCACATTTTGAGAGTTGGGGCTGATTCTCATAATTACCATGACAACGTAATGGCCCTCATCTATGCTCAATTTATAATATATTCCTATATACTATAATCAGCCTCAGTCGCAGCGCTGAAACGCATCATTAGCACCTATTTCTGTGATGGTTTACCCACAGCGTTTCAGTGCAGAACTGAAGGCGACCCTGTCATGATGAAAATTCAGATATTATCAATTAAAACCCCTTTATAGTACACACTGCTGCTCTTGTGCAAACACGCATCTCATTTCTAGAAAGGACACGTTCTAGAGTTGTGCAAGTGCATGAACTCTTGGTATGCCATTAGAGATAATGCCCAGCCATGAGAGCACTGTTTGCTTTACATACATTTACATTCATAGCATCAATGAACTACAGCGCTCAAAAGCATTTTCATTAACCCTGCTGATGGTGCGCTGAATACTCAATGTGGTTTTTCATCCATAACAAGGCCATTTTGAGATGTTTTTAACCATTAAATTGAAATAAGAACTAGATTTTTATTTTATGAAGAAAACATACGTGGTGCTTGATGGTTTGATTGAATTGATGGTTTATATTTTGATATTTTGGTATTCTGATACGGTTTGGATCATTTATTCCTTAAAAGACAAAACCACACAATTTCAAAAACAAATTTATACCTGGAGATGATTTAGGAGATGTTTGGGAATAAAACCCATTTTAATTGTTTTATGGTGTAAAATACTGGTAATTGATTAATAATAACATTGTTTAGTTAAGATAATCTTTCATTAAACAAACAAACAAACAAAAACACCTAAATCAATATTGTCTTTCTCTTTTGCCAGTATATAATATTTCTTCCAAGTAATGTTTGAGAGAATTTTATTCATGCTTTAGTTATTGTTTTGTATGTAAAAAAACATTTTAAATCCCTGAAAGAAAGTTATTATAAAGTTAAAGTCAGGATAATTACTAATAATATTTAATAACTTTACATATTGTGACTATTAGCACCACGGTTCATGCAAAGTAGATAGAGTTTTAAAACAAAGCATTAAAGTTGATTAATGATGTCTATAAAAATGCCATTAGTATTCATTGGCCTGCAGACATCTCTGTGCTGTGTTGTTTGGTGAGTATAGTAATGTTTGTATATCTTCTCTCTCTCTCTCTCTCTCTCTCTCTCTCTCTCTCTCTCTCTTCAGTGCTTTAAGAGAACAAGCAGTGTGGGGGTTGCTGAGCCAACACATGGCACACCTCCAGCTCCCTTCTCTTACTCAGACAGTTTCAGGCAATGTACACACACACGCTGCTTTCTCGTCCTGCCTTTCCCAGGAACATTCAAATCTGTATGCTGCTTTCTTACAAAGGAACAGAACTACATTTTTAAACTCTATTAATACATGAATTGAGGCTTGTGAAAATAAACAGGAGCATTCTTGATGGATTTTGCATCTGGGATGGAGTTATTTAGCAGTCTGGTCCTCTCAGGAGGGCAGAAAGCTCTATTATGTGTCACATGTAATGGATCTTGATTTGTCTTCATGTCTTAACACAACCTTCTATGTGTCAGACCTACACTTGATCAATGCCAGGCTCCAGGTGACTAAGGACATGATCTTAGACTATAAACCACCTGATTTGTATTAAATATTCTGTTTAAACTCCATAACCAGCAGATGTTAAAATGAGGATAGTGCTGTTGCTATAATGTTCTCAAAATAGTTTGATCACAATGAATATAATTATCATTTTTTATTATTTATTTACTTTATGCTTATATGCAGTATATTATGAAATAATTGTTATATTTAGAGTGTGAAATAATTCATTAAATTATTTCCTGATTACATTCTATGTTTGACAAGGAAATAAAAGGACATCATTATTTTACAGTATATAAATAAATAACCATTCTTTCTTTTATCTTTCTTTCTTTACTCTTATAAATATAATTTTTTGGGAAAAAATACTTTTTTACATGCATACAGTTTAATTTATTATTATTATTATTATTTATGCATTTATGTATTTTTATATATTTATTCTCTTAATTTATTATAATTTTAAGGATAATATGAATCTAATTAATTATTTTTTTAATTATTCTGGATTCAGTATAATTTATTACTAAATAATTTGATTACCATTTATTTGTTTGTTTGTACTACAATTATATAATTTCTTCATTTTATTTTTATTTACTTTTTATGCATAAATTCAGTGTAATTCCTTAAATTATAATAATAGTTTGTAATTAAAATGTATTATTAATAACTTGATTACTATTTCTTTTTAAAAAATATAATATAATTATTTCTTTTTTTATTTACCTTTTTATGCATAAATACAGTGCGTATGCATAAATACAAAAGTGAAATAAAGAAAAATGATGACATAACAGGACTAAGAAATGCCAGATAGAGTGCAACTGTTATAAAGCAAAAATTGGACTTACCAAATACTAAAATAATAAAATTCAGATTTCAGTTTTCTTCATCTTTTCCCTCAAATTGTTATTTGATATTATTAGCCTATTGTCAGTGCAATCTATTAACTACGGGCATCATAAACACCTCTTTTTAGGCAAGTACCAGATATGGGTGTATTTAACGTGATCACAATTTAATAAACACCTTGTAAGCTATTAATTGTAATGCTTTCATTTCCAAGGTTATTCAAACAGGGAATGAACTGTATATTGAAAAAATGCAAATAGATGTCTTTGACATTTGGACCCTTCTATGGCGTGCTCAGTCCTGAATTATTAATTTAGGTGACTGGGTGCCTCATAGTTACTTACTCATGCTTACTAATATGTTGATTGTGACAGACAGTGTTGCTCCAGGGAGAACAGCTTTTACTTTAATGCAGCGTTGTAAGCCTTTGTGAGCTTGCCTGGCAAAATGGGGGTCGAAATGTAATTCTAATGTGGAAATGTAAAGTACGGCTTGGCTTTCCAAGGAACTGTTTGCAACAGGGATCTGTAAAGATTGGATTCTAGGGCTAGTTAGTCATCATCGTCACTACATGCTGGGAGAAATGTAGTTGGTTTCTTGCTCAGCCCCTCCGAGGCAAAGCTGAAGAGAATGAAGCTATTTTTGAGGCAGAGAGAAACGTTCATGCATAGCAAAAAGACAGATTATCCATACAGACGAATATAGAGATGCATCAGGTGGATTAACGACAGTGATTATGCTGAAAATGCGCTGCCAAGCACGCTGATTTGGTGAAACACGTTTTTCAATCACTCTGCTTTCTGTTTAACAAGCAGCTCTCTTTTAGTCTTTTGAACGTTCTGCATTTTCAGTCTCTTTGTTTGTTTACTTGATGTATTTGGTCCTTGGAGCCAAAATGGTTACAAAAATGAGCAGAAGGATGTATCGAGAGAAAACTGTCAAGAACATATTTCACCACAAAATCAAAATCAAAAATACATTTTTACTGGAAGCAACCATTAAGTTTTTTGTGGTTTTTTGTGCATTTTGATTTGATTTTTATGAGAATTAAGCATTAAATAGATACGGTTTTGATAGTTGTTGATAATTCCAGTAATTGAGAAAAACTGGAATAAAAACAAATTACAATAATATTTTTTATTACTCTGAAATTTTTATGTATTTATGTATGTATTACCTTACAATAATGAGAATTTGTAAAGAAAATGTGCTTAACTGTCCTGAAATATCATGCAAAACTAATCTTAATAGTACTAAACAAAAGTTCAATCTTTTCAGAAATAAAATTAGTAGTATTTAATCCTAAAATTATCATTTTAAAAATTATTTTCTTTTGATTTGGGGGTGAAATATGACCTGGACATCAATAATTTGATGACAATTTATTTATTTGTTATTTATTATAAATTTATAACAATATTTTGTAATTAAACTTATTATTATAACTTTGACTCTTTATTTATTTAAGTATATATATTTTTAAAATATACTATTAATATAATTATTTCTTTTTTATTTATCTTTTTATCCATACATATAGTGTGATGTAAAAGTTTGAGACTACACTGAAATTTGGGATTCGAAATATAAACCTGGAGATGTTTTAGGACTTCCAAAAATTAAATACATAAAACAAAGAAACATTATGACACAACAGGAATAAAAATGTCATCTTGAGTGTGGTTGCCATTAAAGCAAGAAATTATGAAAAGACTGAAATGTGAATTTCATAACAAGTTTTTCATAAGATTCACTTAGAAATAAAAACCTGAACTAATTTTACCAAAATGCCGTGTGCTCAAATTCAAAGTACAACCATATGCTAAGAGTTTGGGAAAACAATGCTGAAATGCACTGAAAGATGTGAATGGATTTTAATCAAGCCGTTAATGCTGTGTACGTGCACACCTATTTTTAGGTCAGACTTGAAGGGAGAAAATATTCTCTTAGGCCTCTGAAGTGCTCGATACATCCCTTGCTTTCCTCTGCGTCAGTTATGGAAGGACCATTAGAGCGTTTGTCATTAAAGTTCTCCCAGTGAAGCGCTTAATGAACTGAGAGCCGCAGCTCCAGTCCAGCAGTTCAACTAATCCAGGAGAGTCTCTGTTCTCTTGTGGGACAGAGTAGGCATATTCATGCTCGGTTATAATGTCCTCACCCATCCCTCCCCTTTTTTAATTGGCTACGGTCCTCTGTCCTCCTGTGCGTGCTAATCTAGAGGACAGAAAATTCTCCCTATAGAACAAGGGGGATTCAGAGATGGTTCCTGGAGCAGTTAAGGACATCATCAGCAGATGTAGAGCCAGTAGATTTTAACAGTGATCACCCAATTTACAGCAGTATTTGTTCCGGAGGTATTTTTCTCATTCATTTTTTTCATTTCCACTAGGAGTACCACAACCAAACCAACCATCTGTGAGATGAATCACAATATTATAGAATTTTATTTAAAGCAAAAAAGTATTTCCAAACCTGAGGAAAAAAACACACTTTTATGAGCTAATGACTTATGAATGACAATCAAATTAAAATGTCACTGGTCATTTTTTTAGTCATTTGTATACAATATAATCAAGTATATACTATATAATGCAATAGATTTAAAGTTTATTGCAAAATATTTGAATGTAAGTTTTTGAGAGTGTGATAAACACATTTGATTATATCATTCAATGCTGCTTAGTAGTAGTCAGCTGTTGCTTCTGTGGAAACAGTGATTTCTCTGATTGGTTGATCATTCGTTGATTAATTTTTCACAGGGATTTTAAAAAAAGTCTTTGTTAAAGTGTTATAAGCCATGAACCAAACCAATCAACTATGAGCATAATCATAACATTACAAATTTTGATTTGAAGCAAAAAAAAATTGAAATTCAAACAAAAAGACAAAGGTACAAGACTGTGTACTTAATGACTTTAATGAGGAAAAGAACTACAACCCCACTGCGAATTACCCAAATCGATGGAATATGATATATATATAATATATACTGTGTATATATACTGTATATATATATATATAATATATATAATATCGATGGAATATAATATATATATATATATATAATATATATACTGTGTATATATACTATATATATATATATATATGGAAACAATAATTTAAGTTATTGTTTAATATTTAAGTATGTTGAGAGTATGTTGAGACTGACTTGATTACATAATTGGCAGTGCTTCGCTGAAATGGGCGGATCTAAAGATTTTCTGGCACAGTTTGCTTGCTGCAACTCTCTGATTGGTGGAATTTTTCTGTACAGCATCATAGGTAATGTAGTTTTTCACAACAAATTCGGCTATTAAACGTGACCCTGGACCACAAAACCAGTCATAAGGGTCAGTTTTTCGAAATTGAGATTTATACATCATCTGAAAGTTGAATAAGCTTTCCATTGATGTATGGTTTGTTAAGACAGGACAATATTTGACCGAGATACAACTATTTGAAAATCTGGAATCTGAGGGTGCAAAAAAATCAAAATACTGAGAAAATTGCCTTTAAAGTTGTCCAAATGAAGTTCTTAGCAATGCATATTGCTAATCAAAAACTAAATTTTAGTATATTTACGGTAGGAAATGTACAAAATATCTTCATGTAACATGATCTTTACTTAATATCCTAATGATTTTTGGCATAAAAGAAAAATTGATCATTTTGACCCATACGATGTATTTTTGGCTATTGCTACAAATATTCCCCAGCAACTTAAGGCTGGTTTTGTGGTCCAGGGTCACAAACATGATTATTTTAAAAGTTGAATTACTGTGAAACAGCTAGGTGCAACAAAAGCATATACAGTCAGAGTGTAATTCAAAACATACTTTTAGTATATATATATGCACTTAAAATTTACATTTTTAGTTTTTAAGTAATCTTTGTCTTCTGGGAAATGGACTAAAAATGTTGATGACTCGTCCTGCACCTCAGATTTTTTTGTCCAATCAAATGTTCACAAAATGTCCCTTCATTATGGCTATAATGTACCTAAACCCAATGGGCTTTTTCAAACAACAGAACACATGTCTTGCCATTTCATGGACACTTAAAACACTAACTTGTGGCTTATACAGAAGCATATATCATCTCAAATCTCATGGCAGGCCTATCAAGTTTTAAATATTATTGTTATAAATCATTTTCTCTATCTATACCACTACTGTGTCCCCACCATGGGGATGTATTGCTGAAGAAATGAGAATCTCAAGGATACAGCTTTTGTTTGCATTTGCGTTGAAAAGCATGATGTTACAAGCACAAGAAACACCAAGACACCGTGCAGGGTTCAAATTCTTGACCTTGACAGCCTACTCCTACTCCACAGAAGAGAAACAGACAAGGCCCGCAGTGTGACCATGTTTTTATCTCGTCACGTTTTTTGTACCAAAGGCCTTCGTGATGTATTCGTGGCCTAATTTAATCTGCAAGTACTAAACACTACAGCTTAGAGCAGCCAGAGAGTGATTCAGTGGCCTTTGTATGACTGAGGGGGAAAAAAAGAGCTCAATTTATTTGAAAACACTGTAATCTGGCCAACATTTTTCACTGAAATAGACAGTAGCTTTGTGTCTGGAACATGCTACCTTTGTATCCGTTATGCAAGCTTAGTGCATAGAGTTTAATGGTGAAGTGTGCCATTTTTAATCCTAATATTTAGGTTAGAAATTCCATATTTGTTATATATTTTTTTTATTTGAATTGTGTGATGAATTTTTGGGCAGTACAAGCATATTGCATATGCTTCAGTATGGAGATTATTCTCTGTTTTTAAACCATGTTATTGATCTGATTCAGCACCATATTTTGGCACAGCGAGTGTAAACAGCACTTGCAAGAGTATGGCAGTTTTCTCTCCATCTGAGCTCCGAGATCAAAGTAAGCCGCTGATTTGTGGCCACTGGGCAACTTCTACTCGGCCATCCGCAGACTAATCACTAGGCAGCCGTCTGACAGATTACAGCCCTTCTGGACGTGGTGGTCACAGCCAAACCCACAGGGAACTCTGGCTAATCTGAAATCCCCCGTGAGCATATGTGTAAAGTCCATCGATCTAGAGCTCTAAGCTTTGCTCTTGTTTGATATTTTCCTGTTCATTTATAGTCTGTTGATTGTATTACCCATCAATCATCCAGAAATGGGGTGTTGATGCGGCGCGTTCTGCCATTCAGTTGTCTGTTGAGGATGTGGTGCGTGAGTGTGGATAATTGCGAGTCAAAATGGTGCAATTGCTAAAACTGCCGGGACAAAGAACTCACAGTTTGTAATTAATAGCAAAGGGATTAGCAAACTCATGCTACATAAATGGGCTTGTGGATTTCTCAGCTGAAATGTTCATTTTTAGGAGACAGTTTTGTCTTGTTTGTGATAAAAAATAAACCGCATTGTTTCAGGTTTCTATAAACAACTCAAAAATGACCAAGGTCTTTATACATGTTTATGCAGACAAGGTTATCTGGTACAGAGAGGATTATGGTTGTAAATAAGGATTTGAATAATGTGAATAGTACGATGGGATGTTTGGCGCCTGATAATGCCACATTTATTTACCGATTTCTCACATTGTGTCGGTTTTCATCCATATAACACGTCTCCAAGTTTGCAAGGTCACATTTGCACTACGAATGAACTTCTTATTCACATTAGCCAAGGATTTACGTATTATTTTGTTTCAGGTGGAATTAGTGTTTCCAAAAACTGGGAACCAATTCTCATTCTACAACTTTTACCATTTTGTTTCATCTCATCTATCTCAACCCAGGCTCACTGGAAATACATGCCTCTACATTTTTGCAAACTTCAGATACATACCTACAGTATACATACAATTCACTGCAGTTTCCAGCTCAACATTAACACTGGAGGCAGTAAAACGCCAACATTTTTTATTCACTTTCAAACAAATTATGAATACAGGGCAGATAATCAATGAAGAAAGACTTGTTTTTGCATGGTTCCTTGCACAATACTATGTCCTGACCTCAATATGTTTTTACCATAGTGCATGATTTGTAAGCTAATGCATTTTGATGTTTGCATCACATAACCAGTTCCATATGTATAGCTTTTCTAATATTGTAAACTTGCTCGGTAGCTCACCTGATACAGCATTGCAATTGCAAAGTCATGATAAAAGAGCTCAAAGACTTATACAAGCAAGCTAAAATGGCATGGTTGCTTTAGCAAATGCATTTTTTATCTCAAGTTTGCATTTGTTAACACTATCGGTTAGAATTACAGTAGGGTTTAGTGTGGGTGGTATATTATTTTTAAATGCGAGCATTAACCTTTTAGCACCACTTACCAGACATCACTGAACATTTCACTTTGTCAGAAAACGTGCAAAAAACAATGTAATGTAATTTTGCAGAAATGTCCTCACAGGCACATATTTCCAATGAGGGTGGGATTGAGTAATTAAGACTTTCTTTTTTAAAAAAAAATCAAAATTTACCCTATTTGCTTTTCTGTACATGTTCCTGGTCTTAAAAGAAAAACATCTGAAACCCTCTTGCATTTCAAGCCCTCTTGTCATATAGAGACCACTGTTCACAATCTTAATTCCTGATGGACAAAAAGTCCTGCCCTACATTTTTCCCACTGATCATCTTGTTTACAACACATTACAGAAGTGAAATGTCACAAATTCTGTTTCATGTTGACTTCACCCTCTGCTCTGTCAACATGCAATTACATATACTGTCATTTGGTGTATCTCAGTTCCTTGACTGCTGAATGAAAGAGGTCAACAAAAGATCAGATTCTCTAACTGTCAGAAAGGCTATTGATGGCTCACCTACCACGGAGGAAAAGGTCTCTCAGCTTTTGAAAGAAAATATAATGATCATGGATGTCAAAATGCCAAATCGCAGTTTAGAGATTTCTCAACTGCTCCCTCCGCTCCTGTAAAGGCGTTCTTGTTCATGTCAGGCCCAGATGGTTTGCATGATGACACCATTTCCAGTTTCCATTTATTATTGCCTAGACACAAGGAAATGTCTGATTTAGAGATTACATCAGTGTACAGAGAGTGAACGCTGTGTTGTGGTCACATTCAAAGTCCACTAAGTACAATAAACACAATGAAGGTTAATGTTCAAGCAGTTTAAATGTAAGTACAGAGATGATACAAATTGCTCCATCCCACCTTAATAGTGTCTGATTACAGCAGTGACAGTTAATTACTCTTAACAATTCATTTCCTCTGCGTATCCCACTCTGGGGTAAAGACTAAATTACCGCTTAGGATGTTAGTATGTCATTACAGGTCCTGTTTTTAGCAGGGTCCCAAGACAACAATCATCAAGCTAACATAACTAACATTTTGCATAAGAAGCAGCTTCAGTAAAGTATGTAGCTTTAAAGGGTTAGTTCACCCAAAAATGAAGATTCTGTCATTAATTACTCATCCTCATGTTGTTCCAAACCCGTAAGACCTTCATTCCTCTTCAGAACATAAGATATGAACTTAAGAAATTAAGATATTTTTTATGAAATCTGGAACCACACACGCGCATGTGTGCCGAAGACACAGAAGAGAATAAATTGTTGAATAAAGTTATTTTTGTTTTCTTTGTGCACAAAAAGGAATTCTCGTAGCTTCACAACATTATAGTTGAACCACTGATGTCACATGGACTATTTTGTCCTTGCTACCTTTTTAGCTCTTGAGCATGGCAGTACCCTTGCTGTCTATGCATGCAGGGTCAGAAAGCTCTCAGATTTCATCAAAAAAATCCTAATTTGTGTTCCGAAGATGAACGAAGGTCTTGCAGATTTGGAGCAACATGAAGGTGAGTAATTAATGACAATTTTCATTTTTGAGTGAATTATCCCTTTAAAGTAATATGAGCTGTCAAGTATTAAAATACTTTTGTCTGCCAGTATAATATAATGTCAATGTTTAATCTTCATTTGGGGCTTTTCTCATCATCATATGAGATTTTTGATAAATTATTATTTATAAAAATGAACTGCACATCATTATATTAACTGCTTATCATGTAATCAATTTGATTTTTTTTTCATTAATGTTATTTTAATTAAATACAATTCAGTCTGATTTATGTGATTATTTATGTGATATTTATAATTGTTTGTAGGATGATGCTTTGTAGTATTTATAGGGGATATTTTGTAGAAATTTGGATTGTAGTTTCTATGTGGGGGATTATATTTTTTTTATCTGTTAAATTTTGGGTGGATTTTACTGTACATGTTATTATATTGATGTTTTTGTCACAGAATTTGTTTTGTATTTTCCTGCCCAGGGACAGCAGATGAAATTTAGCTCTGTAGCTAATTCTGGGGCAGTTTTTAGACTGTCTATTGTCCCTGTCAAATGATGAACTATTTAAAATAAATAAATAAATAAATATGTGAATTACTGTTTCAATTAATTAACTGGCATGTAATGTAATTAATTCAATCACAATAAAATGTTCATTCATGTTTTCATTTTTACATTTAAAAGTATTGATGTGATGAACTGCAATTAATTAAACTGATATATGTAATTATTTTAAATACATGAATACATTTTTAATTTTAATTAAATGTCAAATTATTAATATGTGATTAGTTGAGTGATATTTAATTCTCATTTAATTAAAAACATTACATGAATACATTAATTTACTCATGTAATTAAAATCAATTTCATTTAAAAATATTGGTATATGTGATTAATTGCATGTTGTGTGTTTAATTGCAATTAATTTGATTAAGCATATCATATTCAGTATATCATGTAATTGATTTGATTAAATGGATACATTTTTAATTGATTGACCCTAATAATAGTAGATTAGTTTTATAAAATCCTTTCGTTTTCTTTCCTTTTTTTCACTCTTCTTTTTTTCTTTTGCTTTTTAAATCCAACGCTTGACTCTCTTTGGTTTCTGAAGCACTAAGCAGTTTCTGAGTTGAGTGCACCGAGATCTGGAGGATTTGGAAACCAAGATCATAATTCGCCTCTTTGGGCACCTTTACGCATCACGGCAGATTATTTCCTGTCATGTTCATTGACAGCTTCCTGCTGCTCATTTTTGGTGCTTCCTTTTGATCTTACAAAATCCCTAAGCTGCTGAAGTTACTGAACCAGGCCGTCTTCATCCAAAGCCGAAACGCCAAAAGCATTCGCAGTTTTGAGCTGAATATGCCGTCCATCACTAAAAACAAGTGATTTTGGCTTCTGTGGAGTCTCATCCTTTGCTTTCATATTCCGTATAATAGAAGTTGCGTCGTCTTTTGTGACTTTCTTGCTGGTATAGTCGGTTTCCTGGTGTGTTGACTGACAAGTACAAATGAGTGTTGTGTATATCCCACAGCCTTCTGAAGTTTTGCTGATGTCACTCGCAAGCAGATAAGCATCATAAGAGCGCAGGAAATGTTCTAACCTCCCTTTGTTCAATTTCACACACTTTATGAAATGTCAGGTCTCGGTTCTCATCCGAGCGAGACACAAGCAAAAACAACACAAGCTGCCGTGACGCTTGAGCGTTACCTGTTCTGTTGATTTTAGACATCACAACAAAACACGAGCTTTGATCTCACACCTTCACCAGTGGCCGGTTGAGACATCTAGGGATTCTTTTTGAGCCTTTTTTGGCAGTGTTACCCAGGTTCAGACACATTTCTCAGACAGTACTAGAGTAATTTACTTCTCAATGTCCACTAATGGAGAGTTCTTGATCTCCTGACCTCTCTTGGCATCCCCAAAATCAATATGGCACTCAATGGAGTCAAAGCCTTAAAGGCCATGTCTTCTGTTAATTCTTTTTTCTGTTTTACATTTAAGGTTCTCTCACCACAGGAAGGGATTTGATTTGTTGGAGCAGCTGTGTAAGCAGTAATAAGAACATTAAACATCTCAGCCTGACCTTAACCGAGAATTTGACCCTTCCATGTCTTTCTTTACAGTATAGGTCAGAATGCTTGGATCAAATGACAGACACACTGGGAGATACTAAATACTATGTGAACATGTTGTAATCTAAGCTCAAGTGTGTATGAGAAGTATTTTAACTAGAGATGCACAATATATCAGAATTGGTTATCAGTTGATATTAGGTGTCTCTTTATTGGATATTTAATTAACCAACCCCAAACTTTTGGACTGAAGTGTATATTCAATCAATCATTCAAATATACTGTAGTGTATATTCAATCAATTCAATCAATCATTCTTTTGACATAAACTCTAACTCCATCCGTCTTGCTGGGGTCCGGGGTCATTTTGTGATATCAAAAAGTAAATTTACAGGATCACAGGTTCACATGAACCAGATACTGTGCACAAAATAGAAACCGTAAGAAATGTTGGGCTCCACAGAGATCTTTCATCTGTTGCACTCGACTGCACTGAGAGCTGTCTCTTTCTTGCAGTGTCATTTATGCATCTCTGCTTTCATAACCCTCCATGTTGAAGCTTTGGAAGACGAGGAAAAAGAGAGATGGAGGTGTAGATATTGGTGGGTTTTGGGGTTAAAGTAGAGGTGTCTCTTCAGTCACCTGACAGAGGCTGATCTCCGCAGCACATTGGAGTGTGACCACATGACAGTTTGAGGGCATGCTGTATCCTGCTTGCTCTTCTGTCTGTGATACACAGCATCTCCAAACCACAATCTCATCCCTTAAGAGGGTTTCAAACAAGCCAATACCCTCCAAGGAGAAGGCCTTTTGTGTAGATTTACACACTCCCCACTCAGTGTAAATTTTGTAAACTGTAGAGAAAACCAGTGTCACAACTGTGGACGTCAGCCAGAAAGGAGAAGCTCTGTTGTTGTGCGCTTCACACAAAAGAGCCATATTTAGACAACCTTGTTGTATTGCATGCTTCCTCAGTCCTGATTTTAATGAAAATTTGTTCTCCAAGCTAAACTCTTAGTTGCTTTTATTTAGGTAGGACACATTAACTGTATCAAAATTTTAAATACATGCCATGTGAACTTTCTGTTCATCAGGAAAAAAACGGGTGCCACAAAGTCATCATATAACACTGAAGACTGGAGTAAACCAACTCAATCTGGCAAGATAAATCCAAAATAGAACTAAAGTAAATGCCTAAAAAAAAATTATTACTATGCATTTAATGCATGTAATATAATGTGTAAATAATATTTTATATGTGCTCACTTTATTATATTTAATTTTTAAAAGCAAAATGGATTTATAAATAGTACATATAGCATATATTTAATAAACAAACCCTCAAGAGGAGGCATGTGTAAAAATGTGTGAATAATGGGCTTTACAGTTTTGCTGAGCTTTTTGCGGGTCAGGTTGCACACTAATGCTCCGCTCTCTGTATTAGCGCATTTTTTCCACCACTTCTCTGTAAGCACCTTCTTAATTTCCTTTTTATATGGAGATGGGTGGGAACCGAGCAAAAGTGGGTCAACGAGGTACATCTGACTTTGAGATATGTACCCTACTTCCACCTTCCACAAACCAACAACAAATCACCTCATCTGTATCTTTATGTCTACCGAGAGCTTGCCCAAAATAAATTAATGAAATTACAACATGTTGCGCTACCACTTGCATATCTGGCTTTGACTTGACCTTAGCAAGTAAGTATGTCTGAGTAAATGAGATCACTAGGTCAGGGATGATTACTGTTTGTACAGTTTACAAAGTGCTTGTCTCAGCACTAAAGGTTAAAATATACACTGATTCGTACTATAAATGTAACTTAGTCAAGCTAGCATGGCAGTTTGAGATATTAATACTTTAGTTGTCTAAAGCAAGGAATGTTGAGGACCCACTTTATTATTATGAATGAAAGTTACTCACGCAGAGAGTGCCACTCATCCTGACGAATGGTCTTGGTGATGTTGTAAGAGAGATTCTTGGGTATTGTGGCCGAGGAGTAGTGGTACTTGATATAGGAGCATCTTGCAATGGACCCTGCAAGTAGAGAAGGAAAAAATAGTTTATGTAGTAAAACCAGAAGGAATAATTCACCCAAAAGTGAAAATTTGCTAGCAGTTTTCATACCCTCAGATCATCCAAGAGATTAGTTTGTTTCTTCATCAGAACAGATTAAGAGAAATTTAGCATTATATCGCTTGCTAACCAATTGATCCTCTGCAGTGAATGGGTGCCGTCAGAATGAGAGACAAACAGCTGATAAAAGCACAGTAATCCACAAATAATCAACATGACTCCAGTCCATCAGTTAACCTCACGTGAAGTGAAAAGCTCAGTATTTCAAAGAAACAAATCTGTAATTTAAACCATTGCTTCTGACCAAAATACAAGAATAATGCTTCCTTCAGCAAAAAAGTCCATCCCCTGTTGTCCTCTCACATCAAAATCCTGATATATATTTGTTTTCGACTGCTTTCACTTATAAACAGTGCTCAATCTGTGCATTTTTCTCCCCTGTTTCACTGGAGAAAGCAATATTATGGATAGCAATACTATGGACTCATATTTTACCCGGAAGCAATGGTTTAAAGTTGAAAATGCAGGCGTAAATTGATAGACTGGAGTCCAGTGGATTATTTGATTACCTGATGTTTTTAACAGCTGTTTGGACTCTCATTCTGATGGCACCCATTCACTGCAGAGGATCCATTGGTGAGCAGGTGATGTAATATTAAATTTCTTTAAATCAGTTCTGATGAAGAAACAAACTCATCTACATCTTGGATGGCCTGAGGGTGAGTCAATTTTCAGTAAATTTTCCATTTTTGGGTGAACTATTCTTTTAAGTGAATCGTGTCTATAATGCTAATAAATGTGATGATCAATCAGCATATTGCAATGAAAAGTGCAACAACAGTCTTGATTTAAATGGAGATTTACACTTGTCTTCATTTTCTAGGCATATATTCCACTACACGCTCCTGCTAGAGATTTTCACTTCACTGTATTTAGCACGATCAGAATACAAATCTTCACACCTTCGATTTTCTTCTTTCCTTTTCTTTGAGAAAGTACAGATCTCATTTTTAGCATCCCGGGAGGCTTTTTCAACATTTACAAAGTAGTGTGATTGTGTTTCTCTTTGTTTCTAATCAAACGGTGGTTTCCTGTAGCTTGTGTCACACTTGAAATCCTTTTTCTGCAGTGTACTTTGAGGCTTTCTGGTTGACTTGTATAGCATATCTCTCAAGCTTTGGGGAATGAGATATGTCACATAGTGTCTGAAATGATTTAATTTGGGAGGACTGTGAAGTCCCCTTTAGACAGGAATGATGTGCTCATGTGTCTTCAGAGCACACGCACATGCACTGATCAGCAGTGAAAAAGGGCTCACAAAGATAATGATACATATTTCTGTGTCCTAACGGTACACGCCAGCAATCATTCCAGCTTGCACTATTGTCCAGGATATCATTTCCTGTTGATTATGAAACTCTGCAGATAGAAAATGGCAGCCTATATCATCCAGAAAAGAGAATTATGGTTCCAGTGCTCGAATCTGTCTTCCATTATCTCTTTCTTCCAGGAACCGCTAGACCAGCTAAAATTTATTTTGTGTTACCAGTGGAAGGTCTAGTGTCACATTGATTACCAAATCATTAGTGTCACAAGTTGAAAATGGATACGATAGCAGTGGATCTCTACTAGTGCGACTGTAACCAGATTTACTTTACAAAAATAACAAAAATGTGTGTGTAGATATGGTACTTTAGTTTAGGGTCCAATTCTCAGTTGCTTATTAGCATGCATATTCTAGGATTTTTTTTTAGTACTTACAAAGTACACACTAATGCCTTATTCTGCGTGACCATATTTTAGATCCATTAATCCTACCCTATTCCTAAACCTAACTTAACATCTTAATTACTAATTATATATATATAAATGGTAAAAACATGTTTATATTACACTTATACTTTTATAATACATACACACACACACACATATATATATATATATATATATATATATATATATATTGATAGTGTAGTGTAAAATTAGATTTGATTATACTTTTTATGTTATTTATACCACATATTACAATATTACATTCTACTAATTAGGGTCCAAGCCACTAGGGGCGCAGGGCCCTATTGTTTTCCTAAGGATTTTTTTTCAACTATCTGAGGCTTTTTGGGACCCTTAATATGCTTTTGTGAAAAATGCATGCTGCGGAACTTGCTATACTCCTCCAAGGGTTTTCATCCAATTGCCACCAAACTCGGTCAACATGATCACAAGGCATAGGGCATGCTAAATTGCAAAGGTTTTTTTTGATATCTTGGATGGTTTGGCCGTGGCGAGGTGATGTATTTATGATAAAATATAGGAAAGAGGAAGTGCCTAATAATTTTTGCATACATTGTCTTGTTTTTGATCAAACTTCAGCATTTCGTCTGCTGTGCGCCGTTTTCTTAATGCCACTAGGGTGGTGATTGCGCTGATGGCTTGGGCCCGTCATCAATGCTTGCAGCTCTACTGACATGTACATTAATTTGAAATAAATTATGGCAACATTTTCTGTGTGTGGTGCCACAATATTTAAACTTTTGGGATTTTACAATATCTACTATTCAATTGCTTTCGACTGCTTGTAGTCTCTGCATGTTAAGCTGGTACAGAAGATTGTTGTTTCAACATCAAAACAAAATTATAAATTTCATCATCAAACATGGCTTACGCTGAGTTAACGAGCAACTCTGCAAACATCTCCCGTTACACAGGCTTGTAAGACAGATTGTTCTTGGCCCTGTGTATCCCTGAGGAGCAGAAGCTGATCAGGTCAGCGACCGAGTGTAAACCAAAACAATCTTTCTTCCAGGCTGACCAGACAGCAGTGTTCCTGGGTATAGATTTTTTGATGGCCAGCAATGCCTGGGAGAGTTTAATAGACTTTAAATATGCCAAAGAAAGCTATAGACATCACAGGTTTTAAAGTGTCACTGGGACCATGGCACTTACTTTAGTTTGTACGTGTGACTCAAATACAGAGCTGTTCAGTTCAGTTAGGGCCATTGACTTTCATATCGTTTTAACATTTCAATGCTTGTCAAGTTGTTTTTATTTGGCTTAACTGGCATAAAAATATCTATTTACAGAACAATCTGCATTAATGTTGCCAAGCAACACTCCCAGCATTCTCTGCAGTCCTGCTACGAGCCAGTCAATGAAAGGTCACTTGGCTTCCCTTGATGCCTTGTGCTGTTAGCAGAGGGAATGTTTTTGATCATTTTTAAGTGAGTTTTTTTTTTTTTTATTTGTTTTTTAGTTTTTTTGACAGCCTGCCTGATTTCATTTTTTTCCTCTTGCTTATCAAAGAGTACTTGCTGTCTCTTTTCCTCTTTGTAATATTGGGGCTGTCATTCAGTTATTTAAATAAATAATTAAAGTGACTGCATAATATGCAGAATAATTAGTCTATTTAATATAAAATAATCATTCAAATAATTTTACAAAAAGTGACTTCAGATGTGTGTGTGTGTGTGTGTGTGTGTGTGTATACATATAAATAAGCTAAATTATTATTAAAAAACATAATAAATATTATATATTTTATTACCATGTGCTGTACTAATTAATTTCCCTAATTTAATATTAAACAGCTGGTTGTAATATGTATGTGTATATACACTCACCAGCCACTTTATTAGGTACACCTGTTCAACTGCTTGTTAACGCAAATGTATAATCAGCCAATCACATGGCTGCAACTCAGTGCATTTAGGCATAGACATGGTCAAGACAATCTGCTAAAGTTCAAACCCAGCATCAGAATGAAGAAGAAAGGTGATTTAAATGACTTTAAACGTGACGGGCTGGTCTGAGTATTTCAGAAACTGCTGATCTGCTGCAATTTTTTTTGTGCAACCATCTCTAGGGTTTACAGAGAATGGTCTGAAAAAGAGAACATATCCAGTGAGTGGCAGTTCTGTGGATGAAAATGCATCGTTGATGCCAGAGGTCAGAGGAGAATGGACAGACTAGTTCAAACTGATAGAAAGGCAAGAGTAACTCAACAACCACTTGTTACAACCGAGGAATGCAGAAGAACATCTCTGAACGCACAATATGTCGAACCTTGAAAGAGATGGGCTACAGCAACAGAAGACCACACCAGGCGCCACTCCAGTCAGCTAAGAACAGAAAACTGAGGCTACAATTTGCCTGGGCTCACTAAAATTGAACAATAGAACACTGGAAAAAGGTTGCCTGGTCTGATGAGTCTGGTTTCTGCTGAGACATTCAGATGGTAGGGTCAGAATTTGGCGTAAATAACATGAAAGCATGGATCCATCCTGCCATGATGCTTTCATGTTAATATGGACAAGGCAAAAGGGATCTATATATATATATATATATATATATATATATAAGAGAGACTCAGCAAGTATTATGTCTTTGGCAGACTCTCCTGTGCTGTCTGCTTTTCTGCTCATTGTACTAATCTAAAGTCTGCAGACAGGGATTTGGCAGACTGGAAGAGTCTTTTACTTATTTATGAATCTCCAGCCTGTCTTACTTTGCTTTAACTATCACAGAGTGAGAAAGGACATTTTATATTTCGTTTTTTTTTCTCCTGAAGGTTGAATTTGATTTTTTTTTTTTTTCCGCAAGGGCATTTTCAGCTGTTTACTCCAGGATTAATCACTGCCATTATCCGCAGCTAATGTGTCTGCTCAGCCGAATTTCAAAATAAATAAATAAGTGAATTTTAAATAATCCATTTGCGACACGTTCCACACATTGCCAACCAAGGTGCGAAGGCACTGTCACAAAATTAATCGCCCTTGACCCTCATCTTTGAATTTCCTCTGGATTCTCAGGAATGTCACTTTGCCATTTTTCCAATGTCTTTGTCAATAATTCATGAGCCCTTCGCTTCACTTTTCCTCTCCTCTGGCCTAGTAATGAGTGAAACCTTTCTAAGAAAAACCTATATCGACAACAACAGCACTGCTCAACTTGAGGAAGGACTGCATGTCAATAAGGTAACAGATTACAAATACTATAGCCTGATTTCTGACTGGGCCTGGATCAATGATATGTGTCAAGTGTCCTCATTACATGTAATCTGGATCAATGTTGTGTGGTGTATTGTACCATAATAGCACTGACGTATATGCAAAGTCACTACTGTTGGCGCTTTAATATTGCAAAGGGGATTAACTTTATCTCCTCTTCTCTCTGCAAAATATACCAATTTGAAAGTGGCACAGGGAGATTAATGTAACACATTAATTTTAAGGTAATATAAGAGCAGAAGTTAATATCCTCTAACAGGTCATTTTAAAATAATAACAATCACAACAGTAAACAACACAACCATGTCTCATAATTAGCACAATTGTTTATATATTTAATACCTCTGGATCCTAGATATCCCCTTTGGAGGCTGGAAAATGAACCAAATTGTTTATTTAGAAATACTCAAGACTGTTTTATTTCAATTTAATTGCAATAATGGCTGGCTATTTAGCAAATAACTGCATGAAATTATTATTTGTGAAGAAAGAGACTGTGTATTAGTGCATGAGACATCCTTCAGTTTAGCAGTCATACAAAAATATTCCACCATATAAAGCAACGTTTGACAAACCAGAACCATAAATGCATTTTATTTTATTTTATTATATTTTATGTTGACAAATTCTAAAAATATTTCAAAGATAAATTTGATATCACTTTCACATTTTAATAATTTTCTCTTCAGGTAGTTTGGTTTTCTTTCCTCTTATTACATGGTGTCTTAGATGTAGCACTTTTTATTTTATTTTATTTTATTTTATTGTGTTATAATAGTAATTATATCAAATTCTTTAAATATTTATACAATTTGATATAGTTTTCACATTTCAACATTTTATCCTTTAGCAGTTTGATTTTCTTACCTCTAATTACATGGTGTCTTAGAAAAATGTTTTATTTTATTTTATGTGATTTTTATTTTATTTTATTTTATTTACATTTATTTAAAAACATTTTAATTTATTGTATTTTACCAATAGTGGTTGGCTACTTGCCAGTAAGTAAACAAATGTTCATGAAATTTTATGTGAGAAGAAAGAGACATCAGCAATCACAAAAAAGACTGCAGAAAGCCACATTTGACCAATCAGAATCAAGTATTCCACAGATCTGTGTAATAAATTTATATAAACTTTTGACGTACTTCAAGTAATTGTATATCCCCTTAACATGTAGGGCAGTGCAAGAATTACTTAAAGACTGCTTTATTAGAGGTCAGGCCTTCAGAGAGTCCAAATGTTTTATACAAAGCAAAAAAACGGCATGTCAAACTGTGGAGCTGGATTAATGCTGACCTCTCTGTCAGGAGATATTTGGCGTCATTGCCACAGACTCCAGTAGGAGTGTATTGCGCACACTGTACTGAACCGAGGGCTGTATCTGTTCTAGTGATGTAGTTGTTTGCTAAGCAGTAACGCAGTTGTGGAGGCGAGAGTGATCAGGTGCCGGGGCTGATGTGATACTTTTCATATTTATTTCTATTAATCATACACTCCCCCCTGTGCTACAGGCCTGTAGCCGCGCTGCTGCCATGTGCTGCAATTCCCTTTGTTCAGTGGTGAGCATTAGTCATCATTACGCTTTTCCTGTTGCCTTAGTATTCGAGTCAAATACACTGCTGAAGCTGCTTCACTGAAGAATGACAGATAGATTTGGTGTTTCTTTCTAATGATAGCCTATGTGATCTTCCCTTGTTTGGTGATACACTAAACAAAGGCTTTTCAAACTTCATGATGCTTCATGATTGCCAAAATCTCATTGTGTGGGATATATATTTCATGTACAAGCCCTATTTATGCAAAATATTAATTTATTGGATTTTATACTGTCAGTGTAGTGAAGCTACAAGAAACTTTTAAAATATGTGACCGTGGACCACAAAACCAGTCATAAGGGTACATTTTTCGAAATTAAGATTTATACATCATCTGAAAGCTGAATAAATAAGCTTTCCATTGATGTATGGTTTGTTAGGACAATATTTGGCCGAGATATAACTATTTGAAAATCTGGAATCTGAGGGTGCAAAAAAAATCTAAATACTGAGAAAATTGCCTTTAAAGTTGTCCAAATGAAGTTCTTAGCAATGCATATTACTAATCAAAAATTAAGTTTTAATATATGGAGTGTCTATTTACACTAAGTGCAAATAGCCCGCCTTGTTGGCAAAGGCTATTTAAACTAACTCCGCCCACTAACGTGTGATTGGATTAGTCAACACTAAACAAAGACACTAATTCAGCATCAGTTTCAGTGGCATAGATGGAAAGGTGCATGCTTTTTGATGCGATTGACCCGAGTTCGAGTCTGCCTTTTGCTGAACTTTTTTCTCCCTTTTCAAATCATATATCGCATCAGAAAGGCATTTGTTGAGGCAAAAGTTGAAAATAAAGTATCGGGTAGGGTTAGGGTAGGTGGAGGGAAGGCTTTATTGTCCCAATAAGGTGGCATCCATGTAATAATTTGAATTAAAACTATAATTTACACTCAATACGTTATTATTGCGTACTGTTTAATGTACTACAATACTGAGGTGCAGATAATTGCCACTATTTGCAATAAGTAGTATAAATAGCAGAAAATCTTGCTATTTTAACAGTGTAAATAGAATCTATAGCTATTTGCACTTAGTGTAAATAGCATATCGTTAAAAAAATACTGCTATTTTCACTTGGTGTAAATAGAATCCATTGCTATTTGCACTTAGTGTCAATAGCATTCATCGCTATTTACACTTAGTGTAAATAGTATCTATCGCTAAAAATGTTATTTGCACTTAGTGTAAATAGCATCTAATTGCTATTTACACTGTGTAAATAGCATCCATTGCTATTTGCATTTAGTGTAAATAGCATCTATCACTATTTACATTTAGTGCAAATAGCCACTGCCTTTAATATATTTACTGTAGGAAATTTACAAAATATCTTCATGGAACATGATCTTTACTTAATATCCTAATGATTTTTGCCATAAAAGAAAAATCAATAATTTTGACCCATATAATGTGTTTTTGGCTATTGCTACAAATATACCCCAACGACTTAAGACTGGTTTTGTGGTCCAGGTTCACATATTATAAGGAGACAGTTGTTTAGATTAAGTTTTCAACTCTCTACTAGCGTAATGTTAGATGCATAAACCTGAAGAGGAACGTTAATTTATATACTTAAAATCTCTGGATCCTTGTAGAACTCTCCTCAGGCTAGGGCTGGGCGATATATCTCATGCGATATGCGTGCGCATCTCGTCAGTAAAGCCGGTTCCTTGATTAGCGGTAAATCTCCATCACCTGTTATCAAATGGAGTGGCATTTAATACACAGAGCCGTACTTCACTGACAAGCTACGCAATATCGCGTTCATTATTGAAGGCGATTCATCTGCGATAATGAACGCGACATTGCGTAGCTTGTCAGTGAGCTACGGCTCTGTGTATTAAATACCGCTCCATTTGAAAACAGGTGATGGAGATTTACCGCTAATCAAAGAACCGGCTTTACTGACGAAATGCGCACGCATATCGCATGAGATATATCGCCCAGCCCTACCTCAGGCTGAAGTGTACGTTATTTACATATATTTCAGACTATTTATTATGTTATTTAATAATTAAATTTTTATTATAAATTCAACACTTAGTTTATATTTTAATTTTAATTTAATTTTATAAACTATGACAATATTTTACAATATTTTATTTTATTTTATTTTTAGCATAGCAACAGTGACCAGCTACTTACCATAGGTACATTATGGAAATGAATTTATTTTATTATGTGAGGAAAAAGCATTGTTCGGTTTAGTGATCACTATACAAAAATATTGGACTGCAGTATGCCATGTTTGACTAATCAGATTTACTTTCAAAATAATCTATACAGCACTTTTCACAGTGAATATTGTTCCAAACTAGCTGTACAGAGAATATTGCCTTATAAACTGCAGTGAGCAAGATAATGTTTATGAGAACAGTTACAACAGAAAAGAGAAAACACTAGCTATTTGGGAAGATACACAAAAAAAATTTAAACAAATAATTGTGATTAATAGAATTTCCAACCAGTCTTTAGAAACGTAATTGTAATGATAGTCAATTCTGTGTTTAATAATTCTGTATCTAATAGGCTAAGTAATTAAATTTTTTTTTTTTTTTTTTTTTGCATTTTAACAATTTTCCCCACTAGTAGTTAAGTTTAATTTCCTCTAATTATACGGTGTTTAAAAAAAAAAAAAAAATCTTGCAATTCCTAAGACATTGTGCTTGTGCAGACCTTTATGACATAGCAAAAGCTGAACAGAAGGCATGATATGAGTACTTTATCAAAGCTGGAGTAAGCCATGCTTGACGCTAACAGTCCCAGAGCGGCATTATCATCTAGCTGACTCATAGTGTTTGACCCGACACTCCACAATCTAATTATAAATGTGCCTCATGGTGGTCTCTGTCCTTATGATGAAGATAAAGGCTTGTGATAAAGACTGAGAGAGGCTTTTGGCATAACTCTGTCTATGAGTCAAGATTCCACTCCACTCTGTACTGTCACCCACATGCATATGGACATCAAAGATTCCTGTCATCACACAATCTGTTTTTCTATTCCCTTTGCCCCAGGGAGCAAAAGCTGACATAATGCATGTGTGGCTTTATTATTTTTCAGTTGGGAACGTTGCTTGAGAAGCACAGTGCTAATGGCTGTGTACATTCAAGTTCATTTCATTTGTTATTTATTTTTTATTGCAGTTTCTGTGCAAGCTAAGCTGCACATTCAGTGCACGATCTTCTAACCATAAAACCAGTGCATAAAAGTGTATTAAAAGTGTATAAAGAGAAATATGGATGTTTAATATTTTGTCCACAAAAGAAAAAAAAATAGCACTTTATAGAATGTGATAAATTACACAAATGCCATAATTCATTAACCATGCAGTAAATTAAAAATATATTTGGCATTTCAATATCTGTTGGTCATAGATGAATATATTGATCTATGATTTAACTAAAAATGATCTGAAAGCATTCATGAAATACTGAAAATTATGACATTTACTGTTACCATATAAATGATATACTTTCCTTCTTTATTTTTGAAATTAAATAGTCAATGTTGTCATGATTGATTTGTATTATTAAATAGGTTGTTTTTCCTTTTTTGGACAAAAAAACTATAGAAAAATGAATAAAGATATACAGAGAGAAAGAGAGTGATGTACAGTATACGTAGCCTATTATAAAACACACACATACATGGAGAGAGTTTAGAAAAAATATTATTTTAATATGTATGTATAAAATATATTTTATACAGTTGAAATAATATTTATTTATATTTATGTATTTATTTTATATATTTATATTTAAATATATTTAAATAATTGTTTACAAATGAAACTGACCTCAAGTACTGAGGTTAGAACAAAATATTTTTTAATATGTACAAAATATATTTTATTTCCTTAATCTTTTGTTTTTTTAAATAAAAAGAATATTTATTTATTTAAAAAAAAGTTTTTTTACAAATGAAACTGACTACAGATAGGTTAGAAAAAATATTATTTTAATATGTATGTACAAATATATATATATATATATATATATATATATATATATATATATATATATATATATATATATATATATATATATATATATATATATACACAAATGAAACTGACCACATGTACTGAGATTGTTTGTTTTTTTTTTTATAATATGTATGTACAAAGTATTTTTTAAATGTTTTATTTATTTAATTGTTTTTCACAAATGAAAAGCACCTCAAGCACCAAGGTTAAAATGAAAAGCACCTCAAGCACCAAGGTTAATAAAAATATATATATATATATATATATATATATTTCTCACACACTTCAGTCCAGAGTCAGGTAACACGTCTCTTTGTGTGCTCACTCTGTTTATTCCTCCAGACCTGCATATCGCTGGCAGAGACAGGCACGTGGGGCTGCCAGATGGACGCTGCGGTGCAGTACTCGCCCTGGCCTCATTATTTGGTGACCCAGATTGCGGTCCATCCCTCCCCGAACCCAAACCAAGCTGGATTAACAGCGAGATACACCAGTTAAGTGCATTGGTAAGGGGCTGGGGGGATGTTATAACGGTCATGTATTCACTCACCCAGCTGATGTGTTTCATTGTCTTCATAATTACAACACAGCACATGAGCGGTGGGTTTGTACAGGTAGATCAGTCTGTTGCTGCAGGGAATGTGAGGATAGATCGTCTCTGCTTTACAAGTGAAGTGAAATTAATTCAGAGATGCTTCTTGCAGCCGCTGAGCATGACATGATGAATGTAATGTGCAGTTCAATGCACAGATGTCACTGAGGACAATCTTGTTTACAGTTAACAGTGGATGCTGGAGACCTACGCATGTCCTTTAAACTTACATTAAGCTTGAAATGATTAATAAATACATGTACTGTAAATATCTTTCAGACAAGTGAAAATAAATTAAGTTAATTTAATTAAACCTTGGATTAAGTTCATCTTTTTAGTTAGAATTGGTAAGTCTGATTTGTTTAGGTGAATTAGTTAATTCGATTTATTTCAATGATTCATCTGCCATCACTCAGTTTTTTGATTTTTGGAATAAAATACATTTTATTAGGCTTATTTCCAAAATACTGTCATGATTAATGAAGTAATATTTTTCAAACACAGCAAGAACCTTTACAAATCTTTTTGTTCTTTTGTGTTTCATTTGTATAGATTTGTTTAGGTGAATAAGTTCATTCGAATCGGTTTCATTTCAGTGATTCCTTTGAGTCCTCATTCAGGAGTGCACAAGAAGTGCTTATGGCGCATTTTACATTTATGATTTTTGGAATAAAATACATGTTATTAGTCTTTTTTTCTGGCAAAATAATGTCATGATTAATGAAGTAATATTTTTTAAACGGTTTAAGAACTTTTGTTTTGCATTCATATAGGTTTGTTTATGTGAATAAGTTCATTTGAATCGGTTTTGTTTGAATGATTCCTTTGAGTCTTCACACTGAAAAAAAATCATTCCAAAAAATCATAAAGTGCAGCATAAACACTTCTTGTTGGACTTCTGAGTGTACTCAAAAAAAAAAAACGATTCATTGAATTTACTCAGTTTTTTTAAGGTAAGTGGTCACAAACAATTTATTTTAGCTACATTTAATTAAAAAAATATATATTTAAATGTAGCTAAAATAAATCGATTGCAACCACTTACCTTAAAAAAACTGAGTAAATTCAGTGAATCGTTTTTTTCAGTACACTCAGAAGTCCCACAAGAAGTGTTTATGCTGCACTTTATGATTTTTTGGAATAAAATGCATGTTATCAGGCTTGTTTTTGCCAAAATACTGTCATGATTAATGAAGTATGTTTTTCAGACAGTTTAAGAAGTTTTGTTGCATTTTTATCACTTGAATCGGTTTTGTTTCAACAATTCCTTTGAGTCATCACTCAGGAGTGCCACGAGAAGTGCTTATGCTGCACTTTATGTTTAGGATTTTAGAATCCACCAAATCAGCATATATTAAAATTGTAAACAATTGCAATAATATCATTGTTTTAACCGATCTTCAATCAAATAAATGAAGCCTTGGTGAAAATAAGACTTCTTTCAAAAACATCAAGAACGGTAGTTTATATATGCCAAAATATAATTTCTATAATATAATTTATCTAATTGTGTAGTATCAATAACTTTGGTAAGCTACAGTTGTGATGGTACATTTTTTGGGGCCCAGAGTTTTATTTCAAACAGTCTCTACATATCTACAGTTAAGTGAATCGATTTGAACGAATCATTAAAAGAATCAGTTCATCAGAATTACTCATTTGCATAGGACATCTCTAGTGGTTGTGCTGTGGCAGTATTAATGCCAAGCCCATATTCACACTGAGTGCCCAATTATTTCCTTCTATACTTTTAATATTCAGCTTTTGCAATCGAAGATCTGTCGGAAAACAGCGCGGCATGCCTTCGGGAGGTGATGACAGGGAACACTGAGCCTGGTTTGCTATGGATCATGTTGAGAGTTTTACACTCCGCAGCATCACACTGTCTTTGAAGGGCCAGGAAGGCTTCCCTCTGGAGTGGCTTGTCTCTTGTAATTCGCCAGAATCAGTATGTACATGGTAGAAACCCTCAAGCCACTGTGTTAGAGAATGAAGATGGATGAATCCGGGCTGGTGTGTGGTCTGTTCGGCTCAAGCTCGCAGAGGGTGGCAGATCTCACCCTGATCCAGTGGAAAAAGAAATAAATAGCCAATCAAAGCTCTCTTCAACGTCTGTGGGTGTGCAAAAGCCCTAAACAGTCGTACATAATATGCTAGAGCAGCATTCTTCTTGTAATGGAGTTCATTTTATAACCAGGCTACAACCTTGTTTATTGGGTTAATCACTACTCTTTTAAAGTCGATTTTTGATCTTTGACAAGCTGTCCGAGAATGCCAGCCACTGTGTTTGTCTCGTTCGGTTTGCATGCCGTAAAGAATGAGCTGATTATAAAGCAGCATTAGCATTATCTGCTGTGTGCAGGAGATGGAAGTATAGGCAGACGTTACTGACTGATAGTATCTGGACACTGGCGCAGAGCTCTTTAATTAAAGCCTTTAAAATGGCTGCCAACACACTGTCCTTCACTCCTGTAGGAGAAAACCTCGCATTGCCATTAAGTATTTTTGCTGACACACACAGCAAATGGATAATGGCAGTCACAATGCTAACTTCAAGCTCCCGTGGGATGCATTTGATTTGAGGAGCCTTTGTCCAGAGGTTGAATGTAAAAAGTTGTCACCTCTCTCCACACCAGATTAGTGTCATTGAACAAAAAAAGTGAGGAAAACTGGATGCTAATGACGCTAACAGATAGAAGTAGCTACAAGTTACATAAGATTTATTAGCCACAAACTGCATTTCACACTGTATTATTACTTTTGTTATGTTGGGCAACTTTACTATTTACTATTACTTAACTATTACGTCTTCACTGAGGTAAAACTTGGTAATTAAATTGTGCTTAGAGTTAAAGGTACACTCAGTAATTCGTCCATCATTACATTGTTTTACACAAGAAATGAATGGTACTTTTGAGAAATATGTTTAAAATTATGTAGGCTACACAAAAAATTAGGTCTCTAGAGTTATTAGTAGCTTAATAAAAGCTGCTTTATTTTACATAGAGCGGGTCTCCTCATGCATCCAGCCATTTTGAGATCACATGACCAGTCGATTTTTCTTGCTTTATCCTGGAACCTGTTCTATTACTGAAAAAATTTGATTGTGGAATAAAATAATCATGTACTACAATGAAAATTTTTGTTTTGTGTGATGCCACATCTACACTTACATACATCTGCCACTAGGTGGCAGTATAAAGTCCTGGGAGTGCAATAATAAAAGTCATTTCCGAGTGCATAATTTAAGATTCACACCATGCTGTAATTCCCAGTAATTATACCAGCCAACTGGCCAGATTGTATTTACTCGCCAAAGCCAATTTTAACTCTCTGGAGATGCTTGATGAGTGTTAATTTTGTGTCCTGTTTACACGTTATGAAAGGATAAAACTGTGGAGCACATAAACGCTGGAGAAATTCTCGAGTAGTTAAAAAAGGTTTGTAATCTTTTGCATGAACGTAACCTATTGACTGGAAACCCTTTATTATTGTTCAGAGAGGATAATTAATGGGTCCAAAAATGGGCTTGTTTAGACAGAAAATTTTATTTTTTTCCCCTCACAGAAAACAAAGAGAAAAGTAGCATATTGCCTGTAAATAATAAATGAGAATGTACACTATAGTTCAAGATTGGCATCAGCCTAAATGAAATGACGGTGAAAGTTTTTATAAGACAGCTGCCTGGCTTTCTGCCACAGAAACAGAGGCATGATCTGCCATCGGCCTCAGAATCTATATCTTAAGTAGTCTATTGATGAAGCTCTTTACGTGGGATCTAATGATAATACCACTTTCAGGATTGCTGAGCTCAGGGGGCAGTGTTTTCTTTTGCTGCTATCTGCTAATTACATGATCAGACCGTTATTCCTGTGGGACTTGTCTTGTGGAGCTCTTAATTGTCAGTTTAAATTAACTCAATGTTGTGGTTGGAGTTTTCGGGTTATTTTTGTGGTGTCACTCTTGTCAGATAGATAGTCACTTAGTCTCATAGATTACTGACATCAGTGTATCTACATGCAAGTAGACAAAGTTTATATGTGGTGCCCTGTTGGTCTGTCATTTTAGCTGTGGCTCATGGTATTGGGGTCTCATGTTGACTAAACAGCATAAAGTTTGGTCTACATTGCAGCTTATTCTGGCCAAGAATAGCCCACTTAAAGACAAAATGATGTGACTAACATGCATCATGAACAAGAAAGAGAAATTGTATACTTTTATCCACTAAATGAGCTCATTTCAAATTTGATGCCTGCTACAGGTATCAAAAAAGTTGGCACAGGGGCAACAAAGGGCTGAAAAAGCAAGACATTTTGAAAAGATTCAGCTGGGAGAACATCTAGCAACTAATTAAGTTAATTGACATCAGGTCTGTAACTTGATTTGCTATATAAGGGATGTCTTAGAGAGGCAGAGTCTCTCAGAAGTAAAGATGGGCAGAGGCTCTCCAATCTGTGAAAGAGTGCGTAAAAAGATTGTGGAATACTTTAAAAACAACGTTCCTCAACGTCAACTTGCAAAGGCTTTGCAAATCTCATCATCTACAATGCATAACATCATGCTGTATATATATATAATTTGTTTGATTTTATTTCTGGGAAAAGCAGAATATACAGTTTGGATTGTTGATATCTTGTTAACTTGTTAATTAGTAAACTCTACTCTAACTAAATTAAATTCTAAGTATCTTGGGTTTGAAGCCAGTAACCTGACAACTTTGTATATACATTATTTGAGTTGCAAAAGCACTAACTTTTTCAACCCAGTACCTTGTAAACACGACTTTGCTTCCAGATAAACTAAAAAAAAAATCATCTGTGCCATTCATCCTGATAGTTGTGTAAATTTAGGCAGTCAGATTAGAGCTTTCCAAATCACAAAAGTGCTTTCCGTGTACATGTGGCGGTCTAAGGTGGGACTAAGCCTGAGACTACAGGTGATGTTCTGCCTGTCTTTTTAGTAAGACAGTGCTCTTGAATTTCAGCTTAAACTTTGAAAATCCCTGCCAGGGGTGCACATTTGATTTTCTGCGAATTGTTTGACCGAGAGCAGTCCTGTATTTGGCGGCATGTAGATAAAACAGGCTCACAGGAAGTCAAATCTAATTCCGGGCAAAACCTTTCATCTCAGCTGGTCATAATAGACTTTAGGATTGCAGGACTAGCCACCCTTCCAAATGCATTGAGCAGACAGAAGTGGGACATTTCCTGTATTTTTGGGATGAAAATGTCAAACCTGGCCCTTAGGTAGAGACAACCTTTGCTGTATCAAACCTCAACACCACATAAATGTGGGATTTGCATGAGTCGAGTGTATATATGAATGGGAATACGCAAGAGACTGCACTTTTGACTTTTGGCAAGGTGTGCATCAAGAGTCGAATCAATCTGAGGCTTTTACTTCCCGTAACTTTCGCTACTACTTTCCCAAACACCCACATTTTTCCTACTGTGTCTGTAAACGTGTAGGATTTACTTTGAGAGCGATCAAGAGAGAATGCAGACATTAGTTCGGTCTTTCGGGATTTTTGTGCAGGCTCCGATCCAAGAGGGTTATGAAGCTGCAGAGTCAATAAACAAATATCTTCCTTTCACTGAGCACACACAGATGTCATCTGAAGCTGCAAGAGAGCTGTAGGTGTGTGTGGAGCAGCTGGGCAGGTGGGGGTGGATGCATTCGCAATAGATTCGTAAGGTTGCTGAGCTGCAATCCTGCCAGAACGCATCTCTTTGACCAAGACGGTCTTGAAGTTACACTGTTACTAAAGTGACATGTCTAGAAGCCACACTTGATCTGTGTCATTGTAAGGCTGTGCCAATTTGGGAGAAATAAACACTACTGGGATCACTGAAGTGTAAACCCTCACAAAAGGCTGACATATAAGAGAGCTGACACATTATGACTCAAACATGAGCACAGCACACCTAAATCAGGCAGTGAAATGAAAATCTGGGTCAGGGAAACTCAAAGGCCTCAGGATCCAGTGCTTTACCGTTCTATCTGCTTACTATGGATGCTGCAAAGACCGAAATACAGCTCAGCTGCTCACTCTATGCTTCCATTTCACTAGCCATCTAGAAGAATGTGTCACCATCTTGAGTATATTGAAAGCCCACTCTCTGCTCCAGGCAATCACTAGTCTCGTTCCTCTAATTTTTGGGGAGTAACTAACTAAAAATAGTGACAAATGGTTTTCTGCATTTTGCAGTAGCATGAAAATAGAGCTTATATAATGGCATGGACATTTAATTTAAAGCTACTTTTCTAAAATAGTGCAACAAAATGCTACATAAAGCTTATATATATATATAATTGAAAAAATATAGATTATTAAAATACAAATTTTAAATTAAATGGAAAAATTTAAATATTTAATTTAAATGTTTTATTAATATTTTTATTAAAGAGGTAAGTCAGTATTAGTCAGCATAAAATAGTACACAATTACATCACATACATATAATTTTTATTTTGTTCTATTTTATGCTGACTAACATTTTAGCTCTTTAATAGAAGTAATATTTTTACTATTATACTATTTATATATATAATTTTGTACTAGTATTATATAATATAATAAAAATATTATAATATTATTATAATAAAATAATATTTTTACTGTTTTAATAATATTTTTATCTCACTGATTTCAGTCTCCGTATAACAATTTTTTGCTATTCTTCATAATGCAATTATGGTTTTTATTACATCATATTATTATTATTATTATTATTATCTATTATTTCTTATATCCATTCATCAGGAATCTTATTTTTGGCAGTCTTTATAGGGTCTAACACCTATATTATCAGTTTGTTTTAGCTGTGTAACGAACGGATCCACTGAAGGCGAGCGTAGTATGAACCCAAGTGCAGTTTTATTTACAAACGTGATAATCCAGACATCCAAACATAATCCAAACAAAGACAGACTTGACTTGACTAGACAGGGCATGAACAGACTAGACATGGCATGAAACAGACTACACTCACCGACAGCAGGTAATAACGTTAGGATACACCACAGGGTAACAAGCAAAAACATGGCAACTTATAGCAAACTTAGCAGGACACATGACATGAACAACCAATCAGAACAATGCACATAGAACAAGAGAACCAATCAGAACAAGACACATAGTACATGGGAACCAATAGCAAAGAAACAAGAGGGCAAGGGAAACATGACACAAACAGGAACCATAACAGAACTTCAAAATAAAAGACATGAAAACAAGAACCTGAAACAAAACCCAAAACAGACCTTACAGATCCCCCCCTCTAAGGGCGGCTCCTGACGCCCTAACAAAACACCCAACCCAAACAAAACCCAAACAGTCCAGGAGGGTGGTGGAGCGGAGGTGGAACTGGGGGAGGGATGGAGGGCCAGGCCCGTGAAGGGGAACAGGACCTGGAGCGTGGAGCAAAGGCGGGCCTGGAGCATGGGGCAATGGCAGAACAGACGGGGCAGGAAGCCATGGCGGAGCAGGGGGCCATGGCGGAGCAGGCAGAGCAGGGGGCCATGGCGGAGCAGGCAGAGCAGGGGGCCATGGCGGAGCAGGGAGCCATGGCGGAGCAGGCAGGGCAGGGAGCCATGGCGGAGCAGGCAGGGCAGGGGGCCATGGCGGAGCAGGGGCCTCAGTGGCCGTGGCAGTACAGACCGTGAGTTCAGGAACGGCCTCCGTGGCCGTGACAGGACAGACCGTGAGTACAGGAACGGCCTCCGTGGCCGTGACAGGACAGAACGTGAGTTCATGAACGGCCTCCGTGGCCGTGACGAGGCAGACAGTGAGTTCAGGAACGGCCTCCGTAGCCGTGACGGGGCAGACAGTGAGTTCAGGAACGGCCTCCGTAGCCGTGACTTGACAGACCGTGAATTCAGGAACGGCCTCCGTAGCCGTGACTTGACAGACCGTGAATTCAGGAACGGCCTCCGTGGCCGTGATAGAACAGACCATGAGTTCATGAGTGGGCGCCACCACCTTGGGAGGTTCTGCAGCGGAAGCCGCCACCTCTGGTGGTTCTGTAGTGGACGCCGCCTCCTCTGGAGGTTCTGCAGCGGAAGCCGCCACCTCTGGAGGCACAGGAGCAGATTCATGGATAGGAGAGGCCTCAGGAGAGCAGTGAGCAGCCCACACGCTCAAAATGGCGACCGCCATAATAGGGAGCACTGAGGTCAGGGGAACAGTCTCAGAGATAGCCCGTGCTGAGGCCCTGGGGATGCCAGCTGCTCGCACTGACATCAGTGGTGGGTCCATAATACAGGCGATCAGCCCTGGCCCAAACTCCGCATCCGCCGGAGCCTGGGTACCATAGCCCCCCCACAAAAAATCCTTTGGGGAAATCTTGGTAACAGCCGTGGCGTGACAAGGCTCTGACATGGCGGCCATCTTGGCCGGGGACTCAGGCATGGCGGCCATCTCGGCCGGGGACTCAGGCATGGCGTGAGCAGGCTCTGGCTTGACAGGCGTGGCGTGAGCAGGCTCTGGCTTGACAGGCGTGGCGTGAGCAGGCTCTGGCTTGACAGGCGTGGCGTGAGCAGACTTGAGAACGGCGGCCATTTTCTCAAGAGATTCCTGCGTGGCGGCCATCTTGCGGCGTAGCTCTTCGATGGCCGCCATGTTATGGTGAATCTCCTGAGTAACCAGCGTGATATGAGTAGGCCCTGGGGTAGAAGAAGTGACATTAGCAGTATCGACAGACATGAGGTGATCAGAGTGTGATTTGATTGACATGACCGGAATAAACTTTGACTTAACTTGCGTGATGTGATCAGATCCTGGAGCAGCAGAGATGACGTGAGCAGACTGTGGTTTGGCAGGCATGACGTGAACAGACTGTGGCTTGGCAGGCATGACGTGAATAGGCTGTGGCTCCTCATCCGCAGTACCCACAGTGAAGGATGATCCAGCCAAAAGCAGAGCAAAGTCGATGTATTGTTCCAGGGTTGCTGAGCCATTGCTGTTCGGCATAAGATCTTTCACGCAGTCCTTTAGTCCATTGCGAAAGATGCCTTTCAGGGCAACATCATTAAAGTCCACGCCGTGAGAAAGTTCGCAAAACTCGGCCACAAATTCCTCTATAGCCCTGTTTCCTTGACGAAGGCAGAGGAGGCGAACTGCTGGGTTCATTTTGCGCGGTGGTGTATTCTGTAACGAACGGATCCACTGAAGGCGAGCGTAGTATGAACCCAAGTGCAGTTTTATTTACAAACGTGATAATCCAGACATCCAAACAAAGACAGACTTGACTTGACTTGACTAGACTAGACTAGACTAGACTAGACTAGACTAGACTAGACTAGACTAGACTAGACTAGACATGGCATGAAACAGACTACACTCACCGACAGCAGGTAATAACGTTAGGATACACCACAGGGTAACAAGCAAAAACATGGCAACTTATAGCAAACTTAGCAGGACACATGACATGAACAACCAATCAGAACAATGCACATAGAACAAGAGAACCAATCAGAACAAGACACATAGTACATGGGAACCAATAGCAAAGAAACAAGAGGGCAAGGGAAACATGACACAAACAGGAACCATGACAGAACTTCAAAATAAAAGACATGAAAACAAGAACATAAACAGAAACCCAAAACAGACCTTACAAACTGATGCAAATAAAAATTTATTAGCCTCTATGCAAATACAGTTGATCATATGACCCACACATGAAGTGACTGAAAGGGAATAAGGAGCAACATTGGGTCAAGTCTTGTCAACATGTTCTCTTAGCACGGCATCTTAGCCCCTTAGTCCCACAGACAGTTTCTTGGCGTCCTTCCTAAGTACAAATACATGCCTAACAACATGGGCTGCCTCTGCACAGCGTGCCATGCTGGTGTGCCAATATAATTGCAGAAATGCCATCATGCCATTAAAAGAGAGTTAGCCACAGGGGCCAAAATTAACTTTTTGCCATAACTGCCAAATGGTTGTTGAATTAAGAATATTTATTACCCATAAATACATTTTTGTCATCCATGAAACTGTATTTTGCATGATTTTTGTTTCATCCAAATGAAAATTAAATTTTAGACCCGTTTAAATAACCTCTTGTTCATTTCCTTTCATCAGGAGTGATGTCTTAAAAATGCTGTTTATGGAGGAAACTACTAGATTTAAAAACTGAGCGTAAATCTTATATTTTCCAGAAAGCATGTGACCTCAGTCTACATCTGCTAGGTATAAGGACCATTTAGAGTCATTCGAGTTTGGTAGCCAGAGAGAAATGAGGCTATCCCATATAAATCTTTTTCAGGTGTGTTGAAAAGAGCTTTAAGCCCACCGTGCTAAGCTAAGGATGCATATACACGTTTTCCGATCAAGGCCCATTGACCCACAGAGATCTTTTTAATTGATTGATAGGTTTGCAAATTTCCAGGGCAAGAGACTCGGGGAGGCCACTCGATCAATTCCTCTGCTAGAGTCACGTTACTACAAGACGTGATGGCCAAGCTTGTCTCCTTCGAGGACTTGTCTCTAACTTTCTGGGTCTGATTACTTGTCAAGGAATGAGTTTTTTTTTTTTAAATATTAATGCAAATTAAAAAGTTATATTTACTAAAATATTATTGTATTATTGTAATATTCAACTCTAGAAATTTTTAATATGTATATAAATTATAATTAAATATACATTTATATTTAAAAATGTTTTTAATTATTTTTTTAATTAAACTTGTTTATTTTTCAATACATAAACTCATGTAATTAAATTAAAATACTGGTTAAATTAAAAATAATATTTTACTTGATAATATTTAATTACATTTTAATTATTTTTAGAAGTTTAAATATTTATATAAATGAAAAGCATGTTTATGATTAATATATATTAAAAAAATGTTTAGGATTTTACAAATGCTTATTTAATTATTTATTTATTTATATTTTAATACATTTTTTCCACTAGTTTGAATTTTTGGTGGCATAATTGTCATATACCCACTTGTCCACAGCAAAACTAGATTCAATTTGATCAAAACATCTCATTTATAGTATAAAAAGTGTACTTTGTCCAGTGGTTTTATCCGTGCAGTGTGATTTATTTGGAGCGTTTCACTTCCAAATATCTCATGTGGGCTGCGTGATGACAAGCAAGGATTACACCAAGTAGTTTGGCATACCAAGAGAACAGAAGATTTCTAAATCAAATACATTTAATATTAATCTCTTTATCTTTTTATTCAACGCCAGTGATTTCTCCACGAGTGTTTAAGGTTGCAGACACCTACAATACCATAGGTGTTACACATACAGACTAAAGTATGCAAAGCAAAAAGCTGTTTGCGAGTCAATAAGTATATGCATAAACCCGCCCTGAGCATTTTTGCCCCACTTCCTGGAGCTTGAAAGCTTGTGTTCCCTCCTTTTTGATCTGCTCCTTTCTCACTCTTTTAGTGAGGCTGGCTCGGCCAGCCGTTTAATTAATGTGAACAGAAAGTTACTCTCTCCATCCGTCTTTCTCTGTGTGCCTCTCTCCGACTTTGAGTGGTACGTTATCTTCCACTTTCCCAGAGCAAAACTCGTTGTTAATTAAAAGCTGCCAAGTCCTTCTTACGGTGCAGCTGCCTTTCTGGGAACTACATCCTCACGCTTTTCCCCCTGAAGTGGACGAATAGATCCTCGGCACATCCATCTCTATCAGAGCGTGCGTGTTAGTCGTTGTAATGTAAAATAACAGCTTTAAAATGGCGGCAGGTCAAAAAGCCCCATAGATTATCTTTTGACTCATTTCTGAGTGAATGGCAGCAGGGAAAATGATGTCCGATAGCAATTAAAGCTCACAGAGCTGAATGTCACACAACGTGGTGAAACCATTGAGATCGCTTTTCTGGTTGAACTAATTTGGGTTTATAACAAGCTAAGCTGACCCTGAGCATAAAACTAGTCAATAGCAGTGAAAATCATCAATCGATGCATGTGTAAATGAGTGAAATCCAATGCCAGCCGGTCTCTCCACAAAGCCAAGTCTTGGAAGCTAAAGGGAGGAACAAGAAGAAATGCTGTTTGTTTTAAATACGTCATAGCCGGGGGGCTTTGGCGGACAGCAGTGCCATACATTAATCAAGTTATTTCAGTCTCGGGCGTCCCTGCTGACTGCCTGAGAGGAATAGCCTCTTGCTGGTTTCCAAACAGGTATGGCAGATGCTGCACAATTCTCCCATAAGATGAGAGGTACTAACTTAATTTTAGTTATTTTTTATTTTTTATTTAATTGAATTATTTTAATCTTTAAATATAATGAAATGCAAGGCGTTTTATTGAAGAAAATAAACTGAAAACTTGAGTTTTCTAGATGGGATATTTTATAAAATTTTGTAAACTAGCTACTGGAATAATAATAATAATAATAATAATAATAATAATAATAATAATAAAAATCCTCCTTTTGGCTTAATTTTTTCACTCTTTACTTGAATCATTTTATTACTAACATTGCTAAAGTGTGTATACAGGTGCATCTCAATAAATTAGAATGTCGTGAAAAAGTTCATTTTTTCTTGTAAGTTATTTCAAAAAGTGAAACTTTCATATATTT
>JAFVLL020009328.1:0-23497 GCA_021397915.2 Tor tambroides
ACCATGGGCTCTGATCCCATCTGTACACAAGGGTCTCATACTCTCTCTTCATCTCTCTCTCTCTTCTTTTTCATCACGCCCTGTTATTCTAGTCTATCATCTCTCCACACATCTCTTAAGGGTGGCAAATATTCCAGGCTTTGTGCTGTGTAAAACTACAAAGTGCTGGTTGTCATTTGTTTCTTTGAATGCCAGCTAGGGCTAAGTAGTATATACCCTGGACTGCCTTCAGATTGTTTTGTGACTTTTATTTGCCCAAATCTGTTTTGCTGATATGCCATGATGCCTGATATTGTGTACAACATTGTGATTGTGAGTGTGGAATTGGTTGGATGTTTTTTATTTACAGCCAAAATTTTAAAATATGATTTGTCAAGTCACCTGAGGAGCAAAAAAAAAGTGTTTCACATGGTAACATCTAAACAAACTGGTTTTATTTTAAAATACAATAGCGAAGTCAACCTGAATACATGAAATTGTCAGAACACTTGACATATTTAAGAGGTTTCAGTTATTTTTGTTGAATTGGCCATTACAATACCCATTAAACGAACTATTGCCGGAACTACCTGCGGCGGAAGGAATCTGCTGGAACACTGAAAATGATGAACTGGCCCCCTCAAGGTCCGGACCTCAACCCCACCGAGCAAATTTGAGGCGAGTTGGAAAATAAACTGGACAGATCTATTGTACATTCAAAGGAAAGCCTTTGGCTTGAGTTGCAGAAAGCATGGGATAACATTAGTGTTGAAGTTATCAGGAAATATATTGACACTATGCCAGAGAGATATGCTGCTGTAATTGCTACAAAAGGTAGACATACCAAATATTAAGTTAAAAGTGGATAAAAAACAACAAAAAAAAAAAACATTATGACTCTCTTCATCTGATATTTGTTATGCTCAGAGCAACCTTCTGTTTCATGATCATTATGAAATGAAATCATGTTTTGGAGGCAAAAAAGGTCATATATATATATATATTGATAGTTTACTTAAGATGAGAATTAAACGTGTTTATGGAAATATTTTTTGAAGAGATTTAATACATTTTCTAATTTGATTATTTTATTATGTGCTCAATATGTACATTTGAATCATTTGTTTTAGTATAATGACTTTAATTTTAATAAATTTAAAGCCAGCAGACAATTTTATTAGAAAGATTAATTAAATTTTGACATTTATTTATTCCTTTATTTTAAATAAATACATTGTGTATTTATAATATTACAGTACATATATCCGCATAGAGTATAAATGGGTCTTTATACATGAAAATAAACTGACTTTATATTTTAATAAGGGGGTCCCTCCCATGGGAATCATATTTGAGGGTAATTTTAAGATTTACCTAAGGCAGAAATAGATCCTTAGAGTAAATATTACTTTTTTTCAAAATTTTTTACAGTGAGCATTCATGAGGCTACAGTCGAGACCTGATCACAGAAAGATTAAATTTATGAGAATAAAATCTCTCTAAAATCCTTTTTGACACCCCAGTATTATTGTGGATTGTCTGTCTCAGGCCTCTAGATATTTGAAATGAGTGAAAACATATCTTAGTCCCGCCGTTCTCATCCGTTTAGCACAACTGAAATAGAGCGCGTGGGAAAGACACGCGGGATGTTAATGATGTAAAGTGAATTGAATCCTTTGTTTAATTCATGGGTTCGAGAACACGAGTAACCAATCTGTTACACCGGATTTTGCCCTTGTTAAAATGATTTGTCTCCATGTGGGCCCTCCTCCATTAGAAAGATCTAGTAAAACACAGCTGTTCTGATCATAAAGCATAATAACACCAGCACCCTTGTGGCCTGTGAGAAATCCCAAACAACAGACTTTCATCGTTCAGTTTTCAGTATGCGTAGCACTTCCAGTTGTGGCAGGAGGCAGTGGGCTGGAAATTGTGTTGTAAATAAAAGTCTTAAAAAGAATTAAAGAGAACTTTTAAATGACAGTATAGTTTGCTTAATAATTTATTGGTCCATTAGAAGCAGAAAGCTGTTCTCCATAGCGCTGGGGGTCGGAATATCTCTTTTATTTCTGAAAGTCACGAACATCACGAACAATGGAAACTAATGATTTGAGCAATGCAGGACACAGTAGATGTTATGCACGCACAAACCATCGAGTCGTTTGTTTTGGGAGTGATTGCAGCCTACGTGACTCCTCAGAAGGCAGCGTGCGGTGCAGTGCAGCAATATTAATAATGCATTGGTCAGCAACCCACTCACCTCACGAATACAATGTCTTAAGGCCTTTGTGTCTATGTGTGTACGGTAATGTGTGTGTGGTGGTATGAGCATAATTAACCCTTTGAGCTAATTTAAACTAAATGTGCTTTTAACAAATAAATAAACAAACGCTGTGAATGGCTCTTATTTTTATTTGTTTATGTATTTATTTATTTGAAATAAGAATAAAAGAATAGAAGAGAAATGTGTGGAGGAATAGATTTGAAACCCCGGTTGTGTTTTTTGTTGTGATTTGAATATGTCTTTTGTTGAACGTACTCACCCTCAGGCCATCCAAGATGTAGATGAGTTTGTTTCTTCATCGATTTAGAGAAATGTAGAATTACATGCTCACCATTTGGATTCTCTGCAGTGAATGGGTGCTGTCAGAATGAGAGTCCAAACAGCTGGTCATCCAAAACATCACAATAATCCACAAGTTATCCACATGGCTCCAGATGATAAACTAATGTCTTGTGAAGTATAAATCTTCCTGTTTGTAAGAAACAAATCCCTCATTGTGGCATTTTAACTTTAAAACATCACTCTGACCAAAATTCCGGTCCATAATTCATAATAACACTTTCTCCAGTGAAAATGCTCATCCCCTGTTGTCCTCTCACAATCCACCAACACCAACGACTGCTTTCACTTGTAAATGATGCTTGATCTGTGCATATTTCTCTTCTGAATCAAACAAGATTACCTTTTCACCAGAGGAAGCATGGATAGAGGACTTGTTTTTAATCAAAAACAATGGTTGAAAGTTAAAAACATCGTAATGATGGGTTTGTTTCTTACAAACACACCACTTTTCATTTCACAAGATGTTAATTGATGAACTAGAGTTGTGTGAATTACTTGTGGATTATTGTAATGTTTTTTATCAGCTGTTTGGACTCTCATTCTGACGGCACCCATTCACTGCAAAGGATCCACTAGTGAGCAAGTGATGTAATGCAGCATTTCTCCAAATCTGTTCAGATGAAGAAACAAACTCATCTACTTTACATATTGGATAGCCTGAGATCAGATCATCAGTGCACATCAGATCAGTCTAAATAAGTTTTTAAAAAATGAAACTGATGAACTGATCTTTAGAATAACATTGGAAAGATACGAAGGTCATGTTGTTTGAATGTATTTGGGCAACAAAGATCAGCTAAAGGATTTCAGAAGTTTTCTTGGACAACGTATTATAGATGAATATGATTGATGTTTGAGTATGTTAATGTCATATAAAATCAAGTTAATTAAAAAGAGCAGATTTATTTTGAGAAGGCATTATCTGCATTCTCAATGGGAATGTACTATGAGTCCATTTCATGTCGTTTTTCATTAGTATCTCAGTGTCTTGTTTTGAAAAAAAGCTTGTTCAGGTGGACCTGCCTGATCCCACGTCAGCTCCTGTTGGTGTCCAACACTCGTTCCCTACTGCATCGGAAGGAGACTAATTAACTAATGACATGGACTTCAGTTCTTCCCATCAGAGTTCATTACATCTCCAAACAAACACTCCCACGGCACAATCGTGATTAACAACAACAGGAATAAACAAGAGACATGTCTCCCCAAAGGGCCAGCGCTCTATAATTTAATCAGTCTGCAAAATAACTGAAGAAGTGACAATGAACTTTTGGCATGTTTCCTAAGCCCTTGATCCAGTCACATGTTATTAGCAGCACTGGGGTGTGTTACCTTTGAAACATGTTTAGGGATGCACAGTATATTAGTACAGTACTATTGGTTATTGGATTATTGCATGCTTAGTGAATATTGCATGCTGCTCACTTAAATGTAATATCTAAAAACACTAATAATTATTGTAATAATAATCACTGTTCAATGTAATTTTAAGCAAATCTCCAAAAAAAAAAAAAAACATGATATTTAAATGTTGTTGTTGTTTTTTTAAACAAAGCATTTATTTAAACAAAATACTATAGAATTGTATTATGGGCCATTTATTCCTTATGGCCATAAAATTAAAAATGTTTCTACTCATCTTTATCAGTCAGACTGCACCATTTAGCATATAAAAATACTGCAATACTTATTATAAAATGTTTTAATATATATTAGTAAAAACTATATGTGTGTGTGTGTATTGCTTTATGCATGCATGCATGTATGTATTTATTTATTTTGTAGTGAACCTTAAATAGAGTTCACCTAAAACAGAGGTTTAAATTCAGTAAATTAAATATTTGAAAAAGGTAACGTATTGTAAAAGTATTTATAAGTATTTATGGTAACATTCTGATTATGTAATGTGTGCTGATATAACACAGATAGATTTGGCTTATTTTCTATAAGCTCTCACGGCTAAAGTTGTGTGAGGAAAGCAAAACTGACCCAGTTTCTTGACGTAGTGCTTACTCTCTGTATCTTCAGTAGCTGTTGTGGCTAATTTATGAAGTCGACAGTATATTATGAATCACATGATATGTCTGTATTATGATCTGTCAGGCGATTAGGTGTTTGTTTGTGATTGACTGCACTGGATTGATATTCAACCTTTGAATCAGCGTAAGTTTGATGAGCCCTCCATAAAAGCTGAAGCACTGCAGACACTGCAGTAATGCCAGCACAATCTCAGCGCTGATATATGATGCTGGACTGGCTTTGTTTAGCCATTCCTTATCTAATCAATGTTTTCTTGGTACTTTATGGTGTGAGAGAGAAAAATCGCAAAAGTACTTGTCATCTTTATTAGACATTAGAACGTGGAGCGGCTGCCAAGCCATTAAGTCATGTCAGCTTTAAGGCTGCCTTTTGAAAAATTAATTATCGACACAGTAAAAAATAGTTAAGAAATTAAACTGTCATGATGTCTGTCTTGTAATGTTAAGTAATTAAGCAGTGTTACTTCAGATGGCGAGTTAATCTGAGCTTTTGCTAACGAGCACTCACTAACTGTGCAGATAAAATGACCCGGCAGGAAACTGTCTGAGTTCAGTGGTCTGTCACAGGATGCGGTTTTAAGCCCGAGCAGGGAGACTAATATCAGCTGCATATAAACCCCGCTATTAAACCCTGCTTTGAAAATCCTTCCGCCTTCTGTCACCATGGTAATAAATACCACAGCGACAGTGTGGTTGCATTTAAATATATTTATAAAATACAGATATAATATGTCTTCATGAAGTGAATTCATATCTATTTTCTAAATGTATGTTACTATTTTTTTTTTTGACCTTTTGACCTCCACTTGAAATTCTGTCCCTTTCTTACAATCAACTGCAAGCTTGCATTCATATCTGCCTCTGTCCAATCAAAAACTGATGAAAGGAACCAAGTTCATGCCTACATTTCCCCCCTGTTATCTACTTCTATAACATTTATATGCTACTTCTATAACATTTCAACTTTAGAAATGTTGAATCAATTTTTTAAAAACATTTTATTCAACATCTTAAAATCTTTTAGTTCTTTTTCAACATTTTTTCTTTTCTTTTTCAATAATCCATTTCACTCAGATTTACATCTCGGTACAGCAGAAAAGTTCTTTTGCTACTTCAAATACAGTGCAACTTTAAAAATGTTGAATCTTTTTTTTTTTTTGTCTTCTCAACATTTCATTCAAAATTTCTAAATGATCTATACAATCAATACAATAATCTATTCAATTTTACTTGCATTTATATCTCCATACTGAAAAAAAAGTTCTGTCGCTACTTCTGTTACATCGATCACGACTTTAAATATTCAATAAAATGTTTTATGTTTTTGTGTGTATTATTGTGAGTGTGTTATTTTTCTTATATTTACTTAATATGATTAGGTAATTGTTTAAATTAATGGTAACACTTTATTTTAAGGTCCAATTCTCACTATTAACAAACTATTAACTACAACTTCTGCCACATAAACTCCTAATTTGCTGCATATTAATAGTTAGTAAGGTAGTTGTTAAGTTTAGCTTTTGATTAGGGATGTAGATTATGGTCATGCAGAATATGTGCTTTATAATTACATGTACTAATAAACAGCCAAAATGTTAGTAAATAATAGGCATGCTTACAAGCAACTTTAATAGTGAGAATCGGCCCCTAAACTAAAGTGTTACCAAAATAATTAAGTGAATCATGAACTCAAAATGAATACAACGTTACATTTACCATGAGAACTACAAGTTATTGTAGGGATGTAGTGCTATGTCAGAAAGCTGGCATGCCCCCAAATCCTCATTTTTCTGAAATAAAGTGTGATTTACAGGTAGTTCACGGTGCTCCACAGGTGAGGGCAGGCCGACAAATCTCTTCCTCATTTTCCTAACCCTGAGCTCTCACTACACAAACACAACCGAGATCATAAAACGCCCAGTGAGAATGAACAGATTGGCAGATAGAGAAGACCTTGTCTTTTTTTCAGTTCCTTTTCCCCCCGTTGGGTCTGATGGAGCTTTATTGATTGGCGCCGCAGAAAACCACACTGCATTTGGAGAGGATTTTCTGTCATCGTTCAGATAAAGAAAGAGAGGGAGGGAAAAAAGTCATAATCCTAACAGCAGGCTCCCTGACTGTGCTCAACACATCCGCCTTAAAGCCGTAGGTGCGCCGACCCGGTTAGTTCCACCGGGGATGGCAAAGCGACTCGGAACGCTGGAGCCGCGAATCAGCCCTGGACAATGGCTGTTCCCTTCTCAGTGGAAATCCTCTCTCTTTAACGGTCTCTGGATGACCTTGCCTGGTCGGACCGGCGAGTTTAGCTCAGCTATCAAGGGAGGGAAGCTTTCTAATAGGCGCTGTGTAGTGGTAAGGTGTCTGCCTGTCATACCTCATCTAGCCTGATGCAACGCGACTACCTGCATCTCTCTGGCCGGACAATTACTGTCCAATTCCAATTTACTTCACCAAAGCACCGATGTAATGAAAAATAATTAGGAGGCTGAAAATGAGTTTTCTCATGAAATGGCCTCTCAGGTTGAACACAATCGCACTTGGCAGATGGCTGTGCGGGTCTGCTTTAATATGGGTGAGACGGTTAATCATGTCCAAGCTGCATGCGGCAAACATGAAGCGTTCACGCTGGTAATGTTGCATGGAATATTGAGAAGCTCTTCACCTGCTTCCACGTGCCTGTATTGACTTATATGCAAGAGAAACAAACAAGCAAGCGGTACTGCTAGCAGACACAAATTTGAAAACCGCTGAACTGAAATGAGATGGAAAAGCTCATGTTTGTTCAAGAAAGTGCTGGAACTCCATAGCACAGAAAACTAATTTCCCCATTTAGTCTCATTCAGACCTCAGTGTAATAGTCTCCTTGGATAGACTCACTTGATATATTTCACCTTTATAAGCAACAAATTTGGAGTCAAAGTAAAATGGCTACATAAACCTTCAACGTTTAAACCCCATTTAAAACCCAATTTGTGTGGAAAAAAATACATTCCTGTTAGTTGATTAAGTTGATAGTCAGTAAGAAAGTAAATCAACTCCCACACAAACACACACACACTCACCAGTCCTCTAGCATCTGTTTATTAGTAAATGATGGAGAAAGACCTTCTTAATGGATAATTTATGTGTAAATCAACTCCAACTGGGTTTCTTTACTTTGGCTAAAACAAGTGAAAAATAATCTTCAAGCAAGCAGCAAAAATATATAGACATTTATATACATAAATATAGAGTACAATAGTCCATTTTAATCAGAAAATAACAGAGCTCATAAACAGTATTTGAGACGATGACTTATTAGTTCAAGGAATCGCACAGACATGCCAGTCTGTCTATATTGACAGTCTGTCTATCCTGTCTATATTGTTCCACATATTTGGAATTGCTGGCAGTAAGTTGTATGTATTGCAGGAAATTCCACTGATACCAAGTCCCTGGCCTCCTCAAGGCAGCAAGGACACTTTAAAGAAAGAATAGACTGCTTCACCATGAAATGCTGGTGCTGGCCAGACTGTGGTGTTACTGGATTCACTCTGATGTATCAGCTATAACACAATGTGACATTTCTGTCTTGTAGCAGGTCAGTAAGAAAGCTTCTCTCCTCTCCAGTGTGTCTCATCTTTGTTTACAGGCAGAATAAAAAGGATTTAGTGAGAACTTGTTGTTCGTTTTGTTATGTAACAAACCAAATGGTATTTTTAAGAAATATAAAACACATAGAGTATTTAACACTATATTAACATCATGAATTTGATGGTTAAAACTAATTACAAAAGAAAAGGTAACAAAAGTGAAGTTGGTTCTTTAGAAAATCTGGACACTTAAGTGTGGCTTAAGTGTCCAGAGGTGTTCAAATTTGTTTGAGGGCCTTTGTTTTTCTTTGATAACCTACCCTTTCATCAAAAATTACTGACTGCAAATATTAACATTTACATTTATGCATTTAGCAGACATTTTTATTCAAAGTGACTTACAAAAGCCTATTAGTCTTTTGCCACAAACCTGTACTTTTACCTCTGTAACTCCACAGCTGGGTTGTTTAGGGATAGGTAGGTTTAGGGATATGTAAATTGGGAGGAGTTGGATCTCGAGTTGGTGGAGTTGGTGCACCACTGTAATACCAGTGTACTTACATGGTAACTCCTCAGGAACTGTTCACTTAATATAAAGTGTAACATTCTGGATACCAACCACAATTTATATGTAAAGCCTAACTTACTGGCCGCTGCTGTGTAACATCAAAGTAATTACATGGTAAGTCCATAGGAACTGTCTACCTTATATAAAGTGTTTCTTTACCAAAAAAATAACCCAGCATAAAAATGACCCAACAAATTAGTTACCGGAAAAACTACCCAGCACCTGGGTAAAAAAAATAATAATAATTATATATATTAAAAATAACCCAATAAAATGACCCAACAAGCTGAGCTCAGCATTTGGGTTTAAAAATAACCCAGTACCTGGGTAAAAATATTAACAACAACCCAATAAAATGACCCAACAGGCTGAACCCAGCATTTTTTAGAGTGTAGAACAACCAAGGTGAAACGCTGCCAGATTCACATTTATCTGTTTCAGATAAAACCAAACACATTTTTAACACTCACTGGACATTTCACTTTGAAAGTAATGCAAAACATGCAAGAAGCAATGTAATATAATTTTGCAGAAACATATCTACAGCCATGTTTTTCAATGAGCCTTGGTTGTAAAATTTAAGGGAAAATAGTCCAGAGGGAAATTAGAGTAAATGTTGAGGGTTCACTGCATCCTGCCATTATGCTTCAATCAAACCTTTTTGCTTGTTCCTTGGACAAAAGCATTTATTTAGTCCACTGCTGCATTTGCTTGCTTAGGCATTTCTCAGTTTTGGTATATAAATAGTATCTTTTAAGGCACTTTAAAGGGAACCTCTAAAATAAAAATGAATTATTTTGCTTTGCTTTGAATGGAAATTTACAGTAGCTTTGCCCTGGAAATCCACTCAATAACAATTCGTTCAGCTGTCAGTGTCAGAGTCCTTTGCTCATTCACACTGGTTCTTTCTCCTTCTTTAGGCCATTGTTCCCCATTGGTTGCATGACTTTTATGTTCTACATGAGTTTCAGAGAATGTGTTTAAACGTTATTTTCACATAGTGTAATATTGGTTTTAATTATACATTCTATTAAATTCACATCATATTGGTGACTCATAACATGACAGTATCTTTGCAGTTCAAATACAGGCTTACACATCACAGTATTTACACAAGGATTTCAATTTCATCTTTGCACATTCAATTAAATGCAAAGGTTTATTTAAAAGCACCTGTTTAATGACAACTCATAAAGAGCATTTGCTCAGTCCATGATAAAGATATGTGAGCAAACATAATATATATATGTTTGTTTTGCACATATACTCAGTCTGAATTCTTTCTTTGGAAATGTCGGTTTGAGCAATTAAACACCCTCATTCATTTGAGTGTTAACAGTCATTGGAAACAAACCATCAATCTCCACTTGTCTTGTTCGCTGAGACACCAAGGCATTGAAATACTCCTGGGAAGTGATAATAGTATAGTCTCCTGCTATATAAACAGCAAATATGAAGTCATCCATTAGTTATATTTTGTAAGTTGCTATACATGAACTTTAAAAACATCTTTTTTGTATCCTACAATCTAAAGCCCTATTAATAATATGACTGTGTTGATCTTCAGTGTAATAAACTGCAGAGTCCACTGGCTTGGTAAATAGGGCTGAAATGAAGTGTTGCATACAGAAGGCACCAGCGTTGCGGCTCTGATCATGTATGTATAGCGTGATGTATTACTGCTGTGCCTAAGAGTCTAAACGTTCAGAGTTATAGCTCAGTGAATAGTAAATGGTTGCAGTACAGGGAGAGACATCAAGCTTATTCAGATTCAGAAAATATATACGTATTTATAAATTGCACCACAATTATTATAGGTAAAAATGTGCTTGTCTAGAATGCTGACTCAGATATCAGACTTTCACATTTCTAAATTTTCTTGATAATTGATTGCACCTTCTGTAGATCACTTGCTGTAAACTGATTGACTGTGCAATGCAAATTTATTTTTAAAAAATTCAGAAATATTTAAAAATATATATATTATATTATATTATATTATATTATATTATATTATATTACATTATATATTAGTCAGTCAGTACTGCTGCTGGTGTCCCTTTAAAAATAATAATAATAAAAATGGGTGCATGATGCTCCTGACTATATATCATCTAAAATCAGCTTCTGAACACCTTGATTGGCTAGCAGATACTTCCTGTGATCACAGACCACATTTTTCAGTTCTGTATGAAGGGGCGGGAAGAACACATTAAATTATATATCTTCTATTCCTGCTGGAGCCAAAGGAAGTGTTACACATTTGTCTCACAGATCACTTTGCTCAACACGGCCAAAACCGACCCAGCAGATTGCTGCCGCATATTAGGAAATGAGATCATCAAAAATAATTTTCCATGTCTGTACATTTGGCATGAATCATTCTGGCCTTATAATGTATATATATATATATATATATATATATATATATGTGTGTATATATATATATATATGTGTATATATATATATATATATATATATATATATATATATATATATATATATATATGTGTGACCCTGGACCACAAAACCAGTCTTAAGTCACTGGGGTATATTTGTAGCAATAGCCAAAAATACATTGTATGAGTCAAAATTATTGATTTTTCTTTTATGCCAAAAATCATTAGGACACTAAGTAAAGATCATGTTCCATTAAGATATTTTGTAAATTTTCAACTGTAAATATATCAAAACTTAATTTTTGATTAGTAATATGCATGGTTAAGAACTTCATTTGGACAACTTTAAAGGCAATTTTCTCAATATTTAGATTTTTTGGCACCCTCAGATTCTAGATTTTCAAATAGTTGTATCTTGGCCAAATATTGTCCTATCCTTACAAACCATACATCAATCTTCTTTCAGATGATGTATAAATCTCAGTTGACCCTTATGACTGGTTTTGTGGTCCAGGGTCACACACACACACACACACACACACACACACATATATATATATATGTGTGTGTGTGTGTGTGTGTGTGTGTGTGTATGTATATATATATATATATATATACATATATGTGTGTATGTATATATATATATATATATATATATATATATATATATACTGCAGTCTGTAGCATGGTTCAGTCTGTGTTTAACAACATCATTTATTTATTTATTTATTCATTTGAATTTTAGGCTAAAAAATATTTGTAAAGTAAAGGCACCTTTTCATCTGGAGTAGTTCATTTGAAATGGTCCTGCGGTATGACAAATGATTTTTTAAAAGGACACATATTCCATGCCGTTTCTCAATTAATGAGGTCATAAAAGCTGCATGCATAATAATTAAAAAATAATTCGAATTTTTAAAAAATAGTTTTAGATGAAGTATTGCATGTCACGCCACAGGACGTGTCAACTTCCCAAAAGCGCTTCATGTCAGCTACCCACAAACAGATGTGTAAATGAAAAAGAGATTGTTATTGACTTTGGATCACAAGTTTAGCTCACTTTTCATGACTTTCATGTGGCCCTAAAGTTTCTCGGAGTCATCAGTGCGAATGGGGTGCCAAGTGTTGTTTTGGAGGAGCGCAGCACTTGCTGTGTGCATTAGACCTCTGCAGTGAGCTAAATGGCGATCTTCTGGCTGACTAAATGTCAGGAAATATACAGGAAATATAAAGTCACTCTCACATCCTTCATAGCCCTGACAGCTTCCTCCCAGATAAACACACACTTCTGCTGCTGCAGAGCAAGAGTCATCTACTGCACTTAGCACAGGGATGTATGGACTAAGGAGGAAGGCTGAGAGAAAGAAAGAGTGAGACTTGTAACTATATCGATGTGTTGCCGACCTGTCATTTCTGATTGACCACCCCATTTAACATGGCACTCAGACAAGCTCTCATTCATCTGCTCTTACAAAGGAATAATATCGGCCTTACCTGTTTTTGTAGAGCATGATTTCTTATAGCTCGTATAAAGCACTTTAGCACACAGCGTTTCAGGAAAGAATCGAAGAAAACAAAGTCTCTAATACATTTCAACACTGAAGATTGTGTGTCTTCATATAAACTGCATGTGTTTATGTTCTAGAGAAAATTTTTGCTATATTTCAGAAGGTGCCAAGACAAATATATTGCTATATTACACTACCATTCAAAATTTTGGGGTCAGTAAGATTTTTTGGTCACACTTTATTTTAAGGTCCAATTCTTGCCATCACTGTAAAAAGTGATGCTGACTTAACTTAAAAAAATTGAAGAAACCCATTGCCTTAAAATTATTAAGTAAATAATAATTGAAAAAAAAAGTTTAGTGACAATTGACAATTCACTTTTTTAAGGCAACGGGTTTCCTCAATTTTTTTAAGTTAAGTCAACTTATCACTTTTTACAGTGATAAGAAGCCTATTTATGAAATATTGTGTGTCATCAAGCAGCACGCAGACTCAACCAGAGTAAAACAAGCAAAGTTTCACAAAAGTAAAATATTTCATTGTGTTCGGGGCAAATATCTGCACTCCTTGAATGCCGAATTTGGGGGCTGTAGCTAACTGCTGTAATCACTGTAAAAAATAAATAAAAATTGTTGTTTCATCTTAAAATAATTTGTTACTCCGCTGACTTAAAATTTTTAGTCAACTAAATATTCCAATTGTCCCTTAAATTAACATTGAGTATCTTAAAATTTCAAGTTGACTAAACTAAAAATTTTAAGTCAGGGGGGTAACAAATTATTTTAAGTTGAAACAACTTTTTGAAACATTTTTTTTTTTTTTACAGTGCACTAACAAACCATTAACTACGACTTTTGCCTCAATAAACACCTAATTTGCTGCTTATTAATAGTAAGGTAGTTGTTAAATTAGGATTAGGGATGTACAATATGGTAACGCAGAATATGTGCTTTATAAGTACTTATAAACAGCCAATATGTTAATAATAGCCATGCTAATAAGCAACTAATTAAAAGTGGGGTTTGGTTCTAAAGTGGACTAAAGTGTTACAGTGTTGTTGTTTTTTTTGTTGTTGTTTTTTTTTAAGAAATTAATACTTTTATTCAGCAAGGACACATTATTGCTGAAAAGTGTCAATAAAGCCATTTTACATGATGTTACAACATATTTCTGTAAAAAAAAAACAAAAAAACATTACTGTTCTTTTGAACTTTACAAAGAATCCTGAAAAAAAAATCATTATGATTTTCACAAAAAATATTAAGTAGCTCAACTGATTTTACAATTGTCTTTGCCATCACAAGAATCAATTATATCTTACAATATATAAAAATAGAAAACAATTATTTAAAATTTTAAGAGTATTTTACAATATTACTGTTTTTTGTTTGCTTGTTTGTTTGTTTTTTGTTTTTGAGCATAAGAGGCATCTTTCCAGATCTTTTGATCCCAAACTTTTGAATGGCAGTCATGGAACATGACAGATAGATAGATAGATAGATAGATAGATAGATAGATAGATAGATAGATAGATAGATAGATAGATAGATAGATAGATAGATAGATAGATAGATAGATAGATAGATAGATAGATAGATAGATAGATCTAAGCAACATTCATTTACTGTGTCTCTGGGTAAATGTAGTAAATATATCAGCTGAATGAAGGCCATAGAAAATCTCTGATCTGAGGAAAAGAAAAGAACGCAGATGCATCTTTTATGTATTTTTTTATGTATAACTCTAGAAGGATCATAAAACACATTGTTAAAGTTCTACAAGAAAACAAACTGTACATGGATAAAAGTGGTGTTTCCCTTATGGGAATACCTTGTTTTGGTGTACAACAAGAATAGAGCTGGATATAATTGGAACCAAACATTATTTTGTGGCCAGTAGGTAGTGGCTTTCTACAGTCTTTCTGGAAGCACATGTAAGTTTTGTTGTTGTTTTGAAGGCTTTTGCTTCTATAGCACAACTACCAGACTGTCAGCTACAACAACAGATGTGGTCACAAATCTACATTTCTGCAAATTGTGTGGGATATACAGTATGCTATAGATTGTACTGTAAATAGAAAATATGTTTTGAGGTCAAGGTCATACTCAAAATCAGGTCAAATCTGAGACTAAAATCCCAGTTAACTGGGCGTCTCTCCCACCAGTGGGACTATTTTAATTCACTTTTATGAAACGGAGTGACGTGAAAAATCATCTCGTTTAATTTCAGCCATGCTAAAATTCCACAGGGGTTCAGACTGTCTTTTGCTTTACATTTTCACTTAATGCTTTGAAGAAAACTGTGAGAAATAAAGGCATGTGTTATCTGCTGACAGCTTAGCAATATGTTGGATTTGAGGTACTGTACAACAATGCAGTGATGTTCATCATAAGGCACAGGAAGCAAAACTTGCCTTATTTAGAATTAGCACAGATCCAAAGTCGAGCATAAATCTTCCCACAGCACAATAACACTCTTCTAAACTTTTGTGGCGTCCTTATGTTCATATATTGTTCAAGATGTAATGATGAACGGAGGTGCTAATTAAGTGCTGGTAACGGTGTTTTCATTTCCTCTCTCTGCATGTACGTCTGGCTCCGAATCCGTCACATTCCCACAAGCTTCATTAGCTATGAACGAATCACACGTGGCTCGGAGTCTTGTCTTTACTTCCGCCTCGCTGCTGTCCACCTGCCCTGTAATTAATAAAGACCTGCCATTTATCCTGCCTCTCCATCTTGCTCTTTGATTCGCCTGTCAGAAGCTATTAAAGCCCACTCTGGAGGCCCACAGAGCACCAGCAGGAGGCCATGTCAGAATCACATCAACCTGATTTAGCGGGCATATTGGAAACCTGCAGTGGAATCCAAGGGAAACGGAAAATGAGTGCTTGAGCCTTGAAACATTGTGCGTTTGGCAGCAGGTTTCTCTTTGTCGCTGCTTAGTTTTCTTTCTTTTTTGCAAGTAATTACTGGATCTGTGAACATCCAGAGGAACGAACTGTTACACAGTTAGCATAGCCCCTTTGAAGTCATAGTGATATGATAGTAGTGACAGATCTTTTCTTCCATATGTTGATGTATATCCGGCAGGGCTCCATGCATTTGTTGTTGACTGGAGTTTGAGATGTGGATGTTAAAAGCGGAGGCAGATGAAGGCAAAGTTGCAGAGGCATAATTAATAATTAAAATTAATTAATTACTCTTTTTTTATTCAGCAAGGATGTATTAAACTGTTAAATTGTTGGTTTGGGTGCTTCTACTGTCATCATTTTGTCAGTTACCTAAATAAAAGTTAAAAGATAATGTACATGTAAACTGAACAAAATTGACAGTAAATTTATTTTTAATGTCACAAAAGATTTCTTTCAAATAAATGCTATTTTTGAACTTTCTATATACCAAAATATCACTGTTTCCACAAAAAAAGCAGTTTTCAACAGTAGTAATAAGAAGAAATATTTCTTGAGCAGCAAATCAAAAAGACTGGAGACTGGAGTAATGATGCTGAAAATTCAGCACTGCATCACAGAAATAAATTACATTTAAATACCTATTAAAACAGAAAACAGTTACTTTAAATTGTAATAATATTTTACAATATCACTGTCTTTACTGTATTTTACAAAATAAATTCCACTAAAACAAAAAACCTTACGGACCACAAATGTCTATGTAATTTAGTATTTTACATAAATAATAATAGTAATAATAATGATAATAATAATAATATTTTTAGAAAAAAATATAATTTATGTACAGTACTGAATTACAATCTTTTTGTTTGTTTGTTTTTAAGAATAATTCTCCATTATTTGTAAGCATCATTTCATTCATTCATACATTCATTCATTTTTAGCTTTAATGTTTAAACCTTTGATATTCTATGTTTTATAAAATGAGAGTTACACTCCATGTAGACTGTGAATGTTCCTTATGTGGAAAAACCAGCCCGATCTCACGGCAATTCGTACATATTTTACTAGGTGGCTAATTCGTACGAATTTGTACGACCTCACTCGTAAAAATTCATACAATTTTTGCTAAATTGTACGTATTTTACGAGTTGCCAATTCGTATGAATTTGTACGAATGACTTACACCTAACCCCGCCCCTAAACCTACCCGTCACTGGGGTTTAGACAAATCGTATAAAATCGTACTAGTGAGGTCGTACGAATTCGCCACCTCGTAAAATACGTACGAATTGCCGTGAGATAGCGTTGGGAAAAACAATCTGAACCATAAGATAACAATATATAGGCTAGTTCTTCCTTCTCTTTGATATGTAAAAAATCCCAACGCAGGGGTTCGTTCATTGATAAACATCTTATGAGCACAATAGTGCATACTGCAGCTCAGTATCAGCGTGCTTTGCTTTGCCGCTGGCTGTGAAGTGACATCATTAAGGGGCTTTGCTCAAACTCGTTTACATGCACTCCTCTGAACAGCTCTGTTTTTCCCCCTCTGCTTTGCCTTCTGATCTGATGGCCAACAGCCCTTGCTTTCCTATTCATCCTTCTCTTTCGTCCTGCCTCCCTCCCTCCTGAGCTGTTAAGGGCTGTTTTGTTGGGCATTTTGATGTGTTTATTTACTGAGTGTGTGTGTGTGTGTGTGTGCGTGCGTATGCGTCTTTGATCCAACCGGGAGCTGCAGAGAGGCACAGAAGGAGAGAGACAGACAGGAAAAGAGAGTGAAGAAAGCATGATGGGGAAAGGTTTGTCGACATAAGACACACACAAGAGAAGTGCCACATCTGCTCTCCGTGAAGAGAGACAGGCCACCAGAGGAAGTCAAAGGGGATGCAGGGAAAACATACTGGAATATACAAATCCAGAGAGGAGCGCTGCTGGTATAGTAGCTGAATTTCCCGAAGGCGCTGGCTGTTGAATACAGAGATCATCACGGTACGAGGAACATGGTTGCTGGGAAACTTGGCTCGGTGCAGCAAAACACGGATCATCGAAAGCGAAGTGATTTCAAAAATCATCAATTCATCACAGAGCTTTAATATCAAAGACGAAAAACAATCTTTTCGCATTTAACTAGTGATGTTTGTATTCTCTGTAGACACAAGATACATTTTTGTTCTATGAGCTCTACTGCATGAAAACTGCAGTGTAGAGTGTAAAGAGGTTAGATGCCATAATATATGCTGTCACAGTCCATCATTTCCAAGAATAATGCAACTGAGCTTTTTCAAAAACATGCCTTTCAGAAACACAGACAGCAGATCTCGTTATTCAGAGTCGCTGCATATTAATTCAGGAAGATCAATAGCTCAGTGATGTTTGAAAGCTTGCTTTCATTTTATTGGCAAACACTGTATTTGTTATTACTTTGGCTAATGGCCTAATCTGGCTTAGTGTAATGAACGAATGCACTTTTGCACAGCGAAGCATGTTTACACAGCACTATTTTTATATAAATATATTTTAGTTATTTTTGGTTAAGAGGTTATCAAGCAATAATTCAGCACTATTTTACTGTTTGCATTTGTGATATAAGGGAGAGGCTAGAATGTAAAAATTATTCTTAGGTTTTGTAAATAATGCAATTAAAATAGCTTTTGGTTTAGATATTTTTTTATTAATTTAAAAAGTGTTATTAATTTATATATTTCATTTTAAATTTTGTTAAAGTTTTGGTTAAAAAGATATAGAAACTGCTAAAACTTGCTAGTAAATTTCATAAAAATTACAAAGAACACACTGACAAAACTTAAAATTTTGAAAGTGGAAAGACTGAAATTGTTTTTCTTTCTTCTTAATTTTTTATTTTTATTTTTTGTAAAACATACTCCAACATTCTACAATAATGTTTGTAGTTTAAAATAAAATGAGAACTGATGGCTTGGCAACAAAAGAAAATAAAATTAGTTTTTATTATTATTATTATTATTATATTTCATGTAACAAAAATATTTAAAGATTCATTTTAAGTTTTAACCTGAGTTTTATATTTCACAAATTCTAACTTCCTATTTTAGGGCTAAGTTGATATTGAAAGAAAGTTTTTCTTTAGCTCAAATACCGAAAAATGTTTTTCAATAAACATTTATGTACAATATATATATATATATTATGGTACTTATCAATAAGTAACCATATGTAATATTTATACATGTTTTTTTTTATTTTTTATAGAAAACATGAAATGAGCAATGAGCATTTTAAAATATGAACAAATATTTCCTTCTATTTACATTTTTTTTATGTTGACTCTTTGATTTATAATCTAAATATATGTTTTTCACAATGAAGAAAAAAAACTGAAGTCACTGTATCTTAATATTTTAACATAGTAAGTTACTTAAAATAATTAAGTATTTTATTAGAGAATTTAACTTATTTAGGTTCTCAAGGTTCTATTTATACAGTGTCTTTGTTGTTTTCATAAGATTTCAATGTTCACTTAAACATTTGTACTGGAGATATGTGGTTATTATACAGTAGCACTGTGGAAGTTCTGCAGACGGGATCATGCACTTTCTGATATTTTAGTTTAACTTCTATTGATTATTGAGAGACTCCCTTCCTACATTCTTCAGCCTTTCTAACACACAATTACACTCCCTCACACACATACTGCTTGACCTCATTAAGGGGTCATGGCAGGAAGTCAGGCAGAGGCATGTGACGGACTGTTATCTGGACAGAAAACATTCCTATCACACCTCACCTGATATGGATAACCTTGGGGCACTTAAACAATTCATAAATCTCCCCAACAGACATCCAGAGAAATTCTCAAGACCTTTTCTGTTCCAGCATCCAAATGATGCGGTAGTTGTGGTAGAGGATGGATGACACATATGAGCTCTAACATACGTAAATGGCCTGATAACATGACAGGCCTTAGTCTGATGTACTTTATGGTTCCAAAAAGGATCTGTGCAATTGACCTGACAAATCAATTGGAATGTGCCTGTTTATAAATAACTTTGCAATAGAGAATTATTACACTGACTGACGTGCCCATGTTATATCGGTTATCAGTTTTATTAAAAACTCAAATAATGGTTATCAGTTTTATTAAACAAAAATCAAATATTATAGTAGCAGGAAAGTTTTTGGAAGACTAAGGAACTGCAATCATACAAGAAATTGTCAGTTCTCAAAATAGAAGAAAATTATACATCCGTTTGATTATTTTGTTCTTCAAAGACATCAGCACCATTGCTCAAGACTCTGGGTTCCTGACAGGATGAAGTTATGGCCTAAACTTAGGCCTAGTTCTGGCAGGCGACAGGTTTGACTCTTTACCCCCAATAAGAATGAGACATCTGCCTCAAAGACAAGCAGACCGGATCAAAGGATCAAAGAGGTGCTGTAGCATTAAATAATAATGATGAACTCTCATTATGCGCGGTGTTTATGAAGCCTCAGTCTTGTTCTGGCAGATTGTCCTCAGATCTTCCCCTGCCTTCCATCCCTCTTTCTCTTCTCCGGTCCCATCAAAAAGACAGCAGGTCAGTACTCGGGTCGCTTTTGCCGAGTATCATGTGGTGTATACCACCTCTAAACATTCAGATCAACAACTTGACCATTTGTCTTTTGGAAATAACTTTATTATGTCCTATTGGGAATGACCTGTGTGTAAGTTCAGCTCTTTAAGTTACTGCTCACTTCTCTGCTGACCCGATCAGCTATCTTCCTGCCGATTGAATCGTTTCATCTTTAGTGAAAACGGTCCATCCTTTGACATTTATACAACAATCTGGGATCCTCTTGTCATACATTTATTCATTAATCTGCTCATTGGCTCTCTCATGAATACAAATGCAACTGTGATCTGCTTTACCTAACCCAAGACATTTACAGGGATTTCGCCACAGCTTTTGATACCTGCTCCCCTCATGCATACACATCATATCAACAATAACCAAAGGGCCGGGCACGCTGATAACACGAGGCGGAATTGGACTTCCTCGGCTTCGCTTCGCTTTACTTTGCATGGTGCAGTTTTCATTTGCATAGATCAAAATACAATTTGATCCCATTCCGTTTCAAGGGGGAAATACAATATCACGCTATTTCTAAGACGCTGATGGCTGACAGCTGAAAACACATATGCTTGTCAGAAAGACTCGTAAGAAAGACTTGTAATGTCTTAGATTTAACATAGATGTTGTTTTGATGAAAGACATGGTCCTTAACAGGGTTTTGCAACCAAGTTTCTTTTGTTTGTCTTTTGCATGTGTATTAGCTTTCACATCGATTTGGTTACTAGCACAAACCAAACAACATGAGGGAAAGTGTTCCACATGAAACCTATACTAACGCAAACCCTTACATAGACGTTGACACATATGGACGGAAAGGATGGCAGCATTGTGTGTGTGTGTGTTTTTTTTTTAACAAAAAACTATTTAACACTGATAATGATCTGGATGATGTCAATGCAAATATAATCCACAATTTATTATATTACATTATATTATAATTTTGTAATTATATTTTTATTTTATTTATCAAATTGTCCTTAAATATAATTGCAAAATAAATGTGACTGTCAGGGTTTGCTACGGAGTGGTGCGAGGACAAGGAGACGAGGAGTAAACTCAAACAGCAGTCTTTTAATAAGCATCCAAGGGGGAACACACATGTAGCACAACATAGACTTTCAACACCGGACAAGGAAACACGGGACAGACAACTCTTTAAATACAGAACTTAACGAGGAAACAGACAAGACAAACCTGAATCAAATGAACAATCACACAAGGGGAAACTGGGTCACGGGGAGCATGTGGGGAGAAAAACACACACAAAACATCCAGAGCCGTGACAGTGACAAAGTTGTGAAATAATTATAAACTTTTCAAATTCTTATTAACTTTTGATATAATATTTTAATTGTTAATGTAGTAATTGGTAATTGTTCATGATATAATAATTAACATATTGCATAATGTGAATTGTCAGCAAAATGAAAATTGATTACATTTTTGTTTCACCATTGATGTCAAAATGGAATGACATTTTATTTTTCTGGCAATGCATCAAATTTTTGATCTGATTTTAAACAGTTAAGACGATGAGCTAGCAAACAACAGAACAGCGACCTGGATAACATTAAAATGTCTTTCAATATATATTCATACAGTACATGGTATATATTGATTTAGACCAAGTTTGTTCCTATCCTTAAGTCGCTTTATTGGGAACACAAGGTCAAAGTTAGTTTTATGTATTATAACCTTAGCTAATTATATTTCTTTATGCCTCTCTCGTTTTTCCCTCAGTTGTACGTTTATTTCTTTTCACAGTGCTCATTGATCACTGTTATTTCTTTCTCTCTCTCATAACAACTAGGTCTCTTTCACCATATTCAAACAGATTCAGTGTCTTAATTAGCGCCATTTTCTCTTAGATTTCATCCTCACTGAAGGTTACTTACTTAACAATGATGTTTGGCTTCATCTGCATACCTTTGATCTGCCAAATGTGGAAAAAATAACAGTGAAAAAGCATCACACTTGATGCTTCAACTCAACGCCCACAGGAAAAGCACAGAATACGAAAGAGAGCAGCTTTCCTCCATTTGAAGCTGTGTCTTTGAACTGTCATTTGGCTTGTTATCTCTCTGATCATGTGTCACACACTCTTCCCAAATGACCCAGGTGAAGACCTCCGACCTCCCAGACCTCTCACACACCTCATTATTTAATCAGACATTCAAGCCAGGCAACAGGTGCCATCTTTGTAGAGTGACATTTGACCTTAGCACTAAAAGCAACCCACGTCTGCGCCCTCCCCTTGTGAAAAAGAAGTGTGCTTAATTGTATTGAATGTGCAAAGGATTATATATTATTGAAATAAGTTTGTACCTAAAGAGTGTACTTTTGTGACTACTGTATGTTTCTTAACATACTTCAATACACTTTAAAAAGTGTACTTTTTAATTGTCAAATTGAAAGTTTGGTAGAACTTTATTTTAAGGTGTCCTTGTTACACGTTGCATGTACTTACTATTATAATATGAATAAATGATACATAATTACATGCAAGTAACACTAAGTCAAATCCTAATCCTAACCCTAACCAAATAGTAAGTACATGTAGTTAATTAATATTACTCAGTATTTGTAAATGTATAATTACACTGTAAATAAGGACACCTTAAAATAAAGTGTAACCGAAAGTTTTACTTTAAAGTACATTTTACATTTTAATATTTTTTTGCTAAGCTTTAAGTGTTTTGATTTTTTTTTTTTTTTACCAGCATACTAAAGCACATGTAAAGTACTATTATTTTAACTGTAGTGTCTTATTTGGTTTCATATTTAAAGTTAATATATTTTATACTAAATTGTAACTTCTTTAATGTGCAATTACACATTAATGAAGTTACATTGAAATGCTAGTCAGTTCATGCAGCAGGACACTTTAAACATATTTCATAAAAGTAATTATGAAATTACATATCGGGTCAAAAAAAATACTCTAATTCAACTAATTGCACCGTTACGCCCCGAGCTCGACAATAGAAATAAACTCTAAACAGGGCATAACCAAACTGGGTTGTGGTAATGGAATCCCAAATGTTCAAACCACTCCGGTCGATAATCAAACGACTACACAGTGTTGATCAAATAAAGTGATTAGGTTTATTTAAAAATGAACATCAAGTGAAAATAGAGAGCATCTCTTCGGGGAGTCCAAAGGCCAAAACAACAAACAAAACCAATCTAAAAAGAAAAAAGGGGGAGTATTAAATAACCTAACTGAGTTAAAAATAAAAATACAATTTACTTCCCTAACTACCTAACGAAAAACAAAACCCAAACAAACCTATCAAAATA
>JAFVLL020009329.1:0-10592 GCA_021397915.2 Tor tambroides
CCTCAGACTGGGCAGAAGGCTCACCTTCCAACAGGACAATGACCCTAAGCACACAGCAAGAGTGGCTTATAGACAACTCTGTGAATGTCCTTGAGGTACCCAATCAAATATTTCTGGAGAAACCTGAAAATGTGCATCTGCCCCATCCAACCCGACAGAGCTTGAGAGGTGAACAGGTGAGGTGAAGAATGGCAGATAATTGCCAAATGCTGATGAGCAAAGCTTGTCGCATCAAACAAAAAGACTTGATGGTATAAAGGTGCTTCAGCTAAGTACTGAGTTAAGAGATTGAATACTTATGCAACATACTTCAGATTTTTTATAAATTTACGAAGTTGTGACAGTTCTGTTTTTGCTTTGCCATTATGGTGTATGGAGTGTAGATTGATGTGGAAGAAAGTAATTTAAAGCTGCAACATAAAACGTGAAAAAAAATTAATACTTCTGCAAGGCACTGTATATCGTCATATCGCACAGACCTAGTAACTGCTAGAAATTATAATATACTGTACAACATTTAAGGTAATATATTCTCAGGAACTGCCAGTGGTTTGAGTCTTACCTCTCAGATAGGTCTTTCAAGGTATCTTGGAGAGGTGAGGTGTCCAAGTCGCAACATCTAGCTAGTGGGGTGCCTCAAGGTTCAGTTCTTGGACCATTTCTCTTCTCTGTCTACATGGCATCACTAGGTTCTGTCATTCAGATATATGTCTTTTCATATTACTGCTATGCTGATGACACTCAACTCTACCTCTCATTCCATCCTGATGATCCGATGATAGCTGCTCGCATTTCAGCATGTCTAACAGTCATTTCTTGCTGGATGAAGGACCATCACCTTCAAACTCAACCTTGCCACGGGAGAAATGCTTGTGATTTCAACAGACCCTTCCCTTCATCACAATTTCACCATCTAGTTAGGCACATCAACCATGACTCCTTCAAAAATAGCCAGAAACCTTGGATTTGTGATTGATGATAAGCTGAATTTCTTAAACCACATTGCTAAAACTGCCCGGTCCTGCAGATTTGCTTCATACAAGATTAGGAAGATCAGGCCCTTTCTTTCGGAACGTGCTACACAACTCCTTGTTCAAGCTCTTGTTCTGTCCAGACAGGACTATGGCAGTGCTCTCTTGGCAGGTCTTCCAGCCAGTTCTATCAAACCTCTACAATTAATCCAGAATGCGGCTGCAAGATTGATCTTTAATGAGCCAAAAAGTACACACGTCACACCTCTGTTCATTTTGCACTGGCTACCAATAGCTGTTCGCATAAAATTCGAGGCATTGTTTGCCTACAAAACCACCACTGGCTCTAGGACTCTTCCTAGAGCTGGCCTCCTGGCCAAACTGAGCAACTGATGGAGAAGGGCCTTGTCTACACTGGTGACCAAGAAGCTGATGGTCACTCTAGTTGAGCTCCATGATCATATGTGCAGATGGGAGAAACCTACAGAAGGACAAACATCACTGCAACACTCCACCAATCTGGGCTTTATGTCAGTGTGGCCAGACTCAATCTTCTCCTCAGTGAAGACACACAAAAACTCACTTGGAATTTGCAAAAAAGCACCTAAAGGACCCTCAGACTCTGAGAAACAAGATTCTCTGATCTGATGAACCTCAATTCTAAGCATCATGTTTGAAGGAAACCAGCTCTGCTCATCACCTGCAGAGTACCATCCCAAAAGTAAAGTGTGCTGGTAGCAGCCTCATCAGAGTAGAAGACAAGCTCAATACACCAAAATATAGAGATATGTACCCCTTTACCTAAATTCACTACTTCAGACCCTCTAGAAGCTTGCGTTCTGCAAGTGAACAACACACTATAGTGCCATCCCAAAGAGGCACAAAATCACTTTCACGGACTTTTACATTAACTGTTCCCTCCTGGTGGAATGACCTGCCAACTCAATACAGTAAATACAGTCCTTAGCCATCTTCAAGAAATGGCTAAAAACATCTCTTCCATCTTTATTTTTCCCTCTAACTCTAGCACTCGCTATACTAATTCAATTTTATTTATTTGTTTTCTTTTATTAAAAAAAACACACTTGACCCTCTAACACTTTCACTCTTTGTTTCTGATTGTTTTCTTTAAAAAAAGCATCTAACACTAGCTTTCTCTATTCTTTTTCTATTCTATCTACTTGTTTTCTTTTTATTTATTAAATGAATAGCAAAAAAAAAAAAGTATACATGTACGGCGTTAGGCTAACCAAGACTTGCCGTAGTACTTGATTTTAAATGCTTATGTTGTCCTCATTTGTAAGTCGCTTTGGATAAAAGCATCTGCTAAATGACTAAATGTAAAAATATATATTTAACGGCATCCCTCAACAACTGTTTTTGTTGAAGAACAAGTTCTTTTAAACTTATGGAATTTATGGAACTTAAGCAGAAGTACCAGAGGAAATATCTTTCCCTTTGACTATTGTTTTTGAGAATAGCAGACCTTAGAGAAAACTGCTGTTTTTTGGTTAATATATTGTTTATGTGGCCTTCCTATACAGTAGTATACTATATAATTTATATTGTTTTACACTTATTTTACCTGTTTGTATAGAGAATGAGTACTCCGTGGACGACACATGTGTGATTCTGCTTCTGAAAGGCCTGTGTCTGAAGAACCAAGGCCAGACGCAGGCGGCAGAGGACTGTTTCAGACAGGTTTACAGCAGGCCAGTGCTTCGGCATTAAAGGATTTGCCTTCAGAAATGCTTGTTCTGTCTCATGATGGAGTTTGAGATGTTTTGTGTCCTTAACAGTGAAAAGAAGTTGAAGTTTGATCATTACCTGGTTCCTAACGCACTTCTGGAGTTGAGTCTCCTGTACACCGACACTGGGAGGAAAGAGCAAGCCATCAAACTACTACAGAAAGCCAAGTGAGTTCAGTTTAGGACAAAATCTCTGTTTGCTGTTGTCGTTTCTTGGCTTCAGTCTGAAATATGACACTTTATGTAAGTTGTGAACTGCATGAAATGTTCTCCTTGTTCTCATCTCTCCTGTCAGAAATAACTATAAGGAGTACTCAATGGAGTCTCGTACGCAGTTCAGGGTCCATGCGGCCCTCACCAAACTTAAGGCTGACACCAGCGACCAAGATGAAATAACAACATTGTGAGGAAAGATGATCCTGAGTCAATGGCGTCTCTTCTACGAGGACCAGAGCAGAGTTACATGGTCACTTTTATGGGGAGAACGAAAGACCAAAGAAACGGTGTGGTTTTTATGCAGTGGTACTGCCCAGTGTTAACCCGTCTCTCTTTTTTGGGCGGTGTTACGGGAGACACTAAAAACTTCATTTGTACGTTCTCCTCCAGGAGGTTAGGTGCCAAAGTGATGTTTATTTTAGATAATAAATAGATGAATGGATATTTCAAATGTAAACCAGGGTTTAAGCTCTTTTGTGTTAAAATGTAATAAAATGTACATTTTACGGAGCATTAGAAATCAAATTTAAAAAATTCTGTATTTTTCTCAAGTCCTGTACAGGTTTAATAAGGGAAATGACTAGAAAACTGACAGTGTTTACAGAAAAAATTTAGACAAACCATTTTACACTAAGTTGTAATGATGATTAAACATGTTGATTATTGTAAGGCCGAGTGTGGGGTTGAATACTTATGATCCTTTCTTGAATAAATCAAGAATGCTATAATAATCAAATGGTTCAAATAGCATCATAAATATAAAACGGTTGTCAAATGCTGTGGTTATTTTTTTTAGTTATGTAATACATTGTAGTTAATATTTAATCAGTTATTGATATTCAAATATTTTTGAAATGTATAATTTATGCATAATTTTATAGCAAATTAATTCGTACAATGCAAATATTCAGCAATGAATTCTATGGGTTACTGTATGAATAAATTAGTTTTCCATGAAAAATTACAACCATCTGCTTTTTCATGCATAAACTCAATTGTTCTTAAAACGTTTGCTTTTTGAGTTCTTATAGAACTTTTCAAAATTCAATGTGTTATCAAATTTAGCTCTTTGAATATCGTTTTTTTCCTTTACAATCTAAAGTATTATCGGATACAAGCATGTTGTTTCAGTGAGTGATTTTATTTAAATCAAACAAACTGTGGAATCATCACAATGACAAACTTACAAAGAAGCCTATTTTACAATATAGTACAGTAGCACTGTATAAAAGTCCTTGTTCTCTGAGGGTTATTGGCTGGATTCGGCTGCCGCTGTTCCTGCTGACCCCTGCTCTTCCTCTCTCTTCCTGCGTTTCAGAAGTTTTCTCTTCTTCTTCTCCTCTTTCTCTATTTCAGCGACCATCTCTTTGAACTTGGTGCTGCGGGGGTCCATCGCATAACCGAAGCGCTCTCTCGCCTCAGCCAGCAGTTTGTCCCTCTTGATCTTCTCCTCTCGTTGCTTCTGTTTTGCCTCTCTTTTCTGCTTTTTCCAGTCGGCGATCATCTTGGGCATTTTCGCCATGTTTGTAGCAATTATCTTCTCTCTGTGTGGGAACAAAGCGAAAAGCACATTAAAGCTGTGTAAAAACCAATGGCCGTGATCAGGGAATGAATGTAGTATAATGTTATATAATAAGAAAATCTAAATTTTTGTGATCATCTACTTCTCCCAAACATTGTTTTACATTAAGTTTATTGAAAAACATGCATATTTGAATACAAACACTTTAAGTATTTTGAGAGCATAGGGTGACTGTCACAAGCAGTGCTCTTTGCTCGCTGCGATTCTGATTGGTGGAGCTTTCTTTGTAGAATCATGGGTAATGTAGTTTTTCTCCAATTCTGCCATTAAACACGATTATTAAAAAAAAAGTGAACTGATGGCTTCAACAAAAGCATATGCCATCTATTAACAACCTCAGAGCTCATAGTAGGTCTGTCTTTAAAGTTTCATCATTATTGTTAAGAATAATTTCCCCAATTAAGAAAATGAATATGATTTTTACTTCCAGAACCAGCTGTTGCAGTTTATAAATGAAAGGAAATTTTAATTTTTGGGTGAACTGTCCACTTTACAGTGATAGTTTGCCCCAAAATTAAAATTTTGTCATTATTTACTCATGTTAATGTTGTTCCAAACCTGTAAGAGTTTGTTGATAACCATATTTCTATGGAAGTCAGTGGGTACCAGCAACTGTCTGGTTACCAACATTTTTCAAAATATCTTTTTTTTGGGTTCACACTGCACGATTCTCAAAGTTGTCAGATCACCGTTGTTTTCACTCTGCACGATTATCTGGGGTAGCATTCAGTTGCTGCTGTGTTCACATTGCACGATGGATCGGCGACAGGAGGTTACACACTGCATGACTTTACAATAGGAAGAATCGGCGAAAAATTCTGTCTGGTCCGCAAACTACGTTTCATAAACTCCTCCCTGAACTTCCCTCTGCCCTGTATCTTGCTCTCTCATTGGCTGTAGGTCATCGCCGATGTGTTTTTCAGTCAGAACTCATCTCACACAGCAGGATTTTGAATTGCCGACAGGTCCAGATATTTAGCGTGCCAAATATTTCATGGGCATCGGCGATGCTCTCAGATCGCGTCTTTGATAATTCACGCTGCGTGAATGAGCGCTGATTTGCCTCCGATTTCAGGCATTTGTCCTGATTTCACAACTGTCGGCGAGTGAAAATCGGGGCTAAAATTATGCAGCATGAACTCGGCATTACAGGTTTGGAGCAACTTGAAGGTGAGTAAACGATGAAATTTTCATTTTAAGTGAACTTTCCCTTTAAGAACAAGGGAAGCTTCATATCCAATTCCAGTTTCCATCCTGAAAACGTAAAAAAAAAAAAAAAATACACTTGCCTAAATAAAACAGTAAACACTGATATTATAAGAGACAAAAAGATTATTATACCAAAAAAAAAAAAAAAGTTAAGTCACGAGACAAGCGTGAACCAATAACCTTAGACGTCAGACTTCCTGATACGTCCTAACTGTCAAATTTTGAATGTCTGAAGGAAATTTTTTTGTTCACTGAATAACGACTTCAGTTTTGCACCGTTCAAAACAAATCCATCGTAAACGGGTTCAGAAGACTTGCAAAATTACTGACAAGTCATGTGGATTAATCTACCAGCATAAACTGATTTGTCAACCGCAATAACACGTTAAAAAAGACGATTATTAGTTATAAGGTGTTTTGTAGTTTTACAGCAGCAAATCCCATCCACTCTCAATGCATGGAAAACAAAAGCTAGGACATCGTAAGACACGCAAATCAACGTGAGGGTGAGTAAATAATGACAGTTTTCATTTAGGCGTGAACAGTTTCTTGTTAATAAATGTGCCCCTGGACCACAAAAGTCTTATGTAGCAAAGGTATATTTGTAACAATAGCCAAAAACACATTGTAGCCTATGGGTCGAAATTATCGATTTTTTTAATGCCAAAAATCATTAGGATATTAAGAGAAAATCATGTTACATTAAGATATTTTGTAAATTTTGGATTTTTTTGCACCCTCAGATTCCAGATTTTCAAATAGTTGTATCTCAGCCAAATATTGTCCTATCCTAACAAACCATACATTAATGGAAAGTTTATTTATTCAACTTTCAGATTATTATAAATCACATTTAAAAAAAAACAAAAAAAAACCTTATGACTGGTTTTGTGTTCCAGGTTCACAAAAATTTCTGTTAGCTGTTGAACACCGTAGAACATCCAACAGAGACTAGTCAGGTTGACTTCACCTCTCCATCCGCTTCTGCTCCCTTTCCCTCTCTCTGGCCGCGATGTTTTCCAGCATCACCTCTATCGGAGGGTGCCAGTCTCTCTCCTCGGCCATCAGCTCCTCCAGCCGGGCGTGAGAGGGCCAGAGTTTGGCGGGGTCCACTCCAGACGTGCTTCCATAGCGGCCGAACAGTTTGCGCTCATACTTCTCAGTCTTCTGCCACTCGGGCGTCTTCTCGCTCTCTTTATTCGGTATGTAAGGGTTCTTTATATTCAGCCACAGGGGTCTTGGGTTATAGTTCGCGATTTGCTGGATTACAGCCGGTAGAAAGGAGTTTAATTTACTAACGCCAAAGAATAAGCCTGTCCTCCTGCCTAGCAAGGAGGCCGCCATGTTTGATGACAACCCAGTGACCGCTAACGTCAAATTTTTTTTTGCACGTGGTGCTCACGTCACAACGCCCTCTGCTGGTGAATTTAAAAAGTAGATTTCCAGTGCAGTGCTGGAAATAATCCGAAATATTTTTGATTTAATTTTTATAATTTAAGTAGTAATAAAACAAATATTTTATTAATATAGTTTTAATAAATAAAATATTATTTTAAATAATAATTATCATCATCATCATTATTTGTAGTTATTTTATTTTATTATTATTATTATTATTATTATTATTATTTTCTCCTTAGCTGATCACATAGCTTATGTTTTCCTGTTCTATGCTGTAACTGAGAATATGTACTGAGAATCATACTGTTTAGTTATGTTCAGCTTGTGTGTTGTCTCCTCCCTGATCATTTTCGTGTGGAGTTTAATCATCGCCTCAGGGGGCCTTTAACAATGCTATTTCAATCCTCATAGTTTTTGTCTGTCCTGAAAGCTGGACCCTTGAATCTTTTCCGGTAGTTTAACGGCACAGTGGGATCCTATTGTTGGAAATAAAGGTCTTAAATGGATCTGGTCCTGCTGGTATTGTTTATCCCAGAATCCAGACCATGCTAGAAAAACAAAGAGGATAGCCGATTTTAAATCTCTGCTCACCTTTTTGGCCACATTGCTTATTTACTTAATTTAATTGCTTTATATATAAGAGAACACATCAATCAGTGCTTAAAATGAATATCAATCAGTTTAATTTGATGTTTATTTGATGTGATCTTAATCAGCTGCATGAAGTGATAGTGAATGTTTAGAAGGCGAAGCTTTATAGATCCAGTTTATTTGACAGACACACTGAGAGTTTGCTGATGAATGGATGAATTATCATGTTTGAAGACTCTTAAGAGGGCTTAGGTTTTTCCCTGAGCGTTTCTTTCACCCATAGGCCTGCATGTGGTCTACTTCTGTTCTTATCAATGGTCCACGCCAGCTTCAGCGAGCAGATGAGCAGAATCTCCACTTTGAGTTTCTGGAACGCAGCATGGGAGGGTTGGATTATTAACCAGCAAAACACTCGGAGGAAGAAAAAGGCCTTTGTTTTAAATGCTCCAGCCCTCCCTCTCTATCACAAACCCCTCCCCTCCTTCCGCTACTCTTCTTTTAGTTTTGATTTCTTTTCAAAAATGTAAAGATGGGACAAACAAGCAGCTTTAGAATGCGCCTCTTGGAGAGACAGATGTCAGAGCTTTTGTGTCGCGATGAGCGCATCATTATAACTCGAAAGTTCCCATGGCGGGGGGTTGAGGGTTTGAGAGGGGTCCGCAGCGTGCCGTGCGTGACACTGGGCTTAATTTAGACACCGCTGATCGTTGCCAACTGAGAAGCTTTAAAGACACGACCATCTGAGAAAATCAGGTCTGCTGGCATTAATGCAGAGGTTTCATCAGTATAGATGCGTTTTCTATCAGGCCTGCTTGGGCGAAAGTATTAAGCTTTATCATGTAGCTCAATGTAAAACAATAAGGTAGACAGATGCTATAGATTTAGCTGCATATAAATTTGAATGTAGTGTTGTCATGGGACGTGACTTAAAAGAATATAACAGGTTCGATAAGTAAAACTCAATGATATAAGTTAATTTTTTTTTTTTTTTTCAGGAATTAAAAGCAGAAATGTGAAGTTTATTGTTTTATTTGCGCTCCTAAATTAATTATGTTAAAACTTGCATATTATTTGTGCTGTAAAGTTATCATATAAATAATCATATATCATATAAATAATCATTTTTGCAGTCATTTTAGTATTTTAGGATTTATGGTGTTCAGTTGTTTTGGCATATTCAAATTGAATATGACTGTACACCAAAAAGCTTAGTTAACTATTTTTTTCATGCTAAAACCATGTTATCACATATTGTTATCAAATGGTTAACTATTTGTGTTAAATTTGTTATTACACTCTAAAACTTACGTCATATTAACATTCATTTAGTTTTATTTAAATAGAAACGTAACAGAACATTTATTAAAAAAAAACTTAAAAAGTGCATAAGAAGATGATAATGTAATTTATGATCCTTTATAGTGTTAAAGTTTGATGATATCCTTGAATTTAATCTACCCCTGGCCCGGAGTTATGTACAATTAGATATGTTTTATCTGCTCATTTGTTTATTTTCCTTTTATACTGTCTTAAAATGTAATAGTTTATTATTTTATACAAGCACTTTAATTCTTCTGTCTATTATTTGAGCTGTAAAGTTGTTTAAATCATCATTTTTACAGCCATTTTAGCATGAGAGGGTTTCTAGAGTTTGCTTGTTATTGCAGTAGGGTTGTAAAACTGAATATAAAATTACACAGAAAAGGTTAGTAACACACATTGTTTTCATTTTGTTTAATTGAAATTGGCCCCATTCAGTTTTCTCGTAATTTTTGTTGCATTTGACATTATGCCATGCTGTCAGTTAAGATGAACTTGTACCGAACTTGGAATATTCCTTTGATATCTCAGGACAACATTGTTTTTCTGCCATATAACGTTAGTTGGGCTCCTAGTAGACGAGAAAGGTCTGTTAAATAGGCACTATGATGGGGTTTGTTCTCTTATGTTGCTCTTGTGAGTTCAACCAAAGAGACCATCCATATGGCCTTATGATTAAATATTTACAGGCCACCACATTTCCAACCAGCTCATGAGAAATTCATGGAGATGTTGCATTATGGGATGATTCTATTCCTGCTCGCTGCTGTTTCCCCCGCCCACAATAAAGCGGAGTACAGCCGAGGGAATGTCCAGATGCCATTTTAGCAAACAAGATGTCTCTCATGCTTTCCATGTGCACACACCATGACCTGTAATCTGTACATTACAAGTGCTATACATGTGTGATTTTGATGGTAATGATGCTTTATTCACCGATTACGTTTAAATTTAGTCATTTAGCAGATGCTTTTGTCCAGTGCAGTATACAAATGAGGAAAAGCACAAGTGATTTATCAGCTGAATTTCAAGAGTAAACCAGAAAATTATGGAAGCCCATATCTGCCATTTCTGGTAATTGTGACATTATTTCCAGTAAATGTGATTTTATATTGCATAGTGCGTCTTATACGTGACCCTGGACCACAAAACCAGTCATCAGTGTCAATTTTTCAAAATTGAGATTTATTCATCATCTGAAAGCTGAATAAATAAGCTTTCCATTGATGTGTGGTTTGTTAGGATAGGACAATATTTGGCCGAGATACAACTATTTGAAAATCTAGAATCTGAGGGTGAAAAAAAATCAAAATACTGAGAAAATCACCTTTAAAGTTGTCCAAATGAAGTTCTTAGCAATGCATATTACTAATCAAAATTTATGTTTTGATATATTTACAGTAGGAAATTTACAAAAAATCTTCATGGAACATGATCTTTACTTAATATCCTAATAATTATTGACATAAAAGAAAAATCAATAATTTTGACCCATACAATGTATTTTTGGCTATTGCTACAAATATACCCCAGCGACTTAAGACTGGTTTTGTG
>JAFVLL020009330.1:0-17120 GCA_021397915.2 Tor tambroides
ACTTCTCCAGACTGTAAATCTGTGGAAAATCGGGGCAAAAATCATGTAGTGTATTCCAGCCTTAAGAGACTATAGATAAGTTGACATCCATTTAACAAGAGGTTTCATAATGAGGCTAGTTTCTGTGTTCATCCCCATGAATTAAATGTTTTATTTGATTTTTGAATGTTACTTAGCTGAAAGTGGACTAGTATAGATGTTGATATATGCATAGATGACACTTCACTATGAATATATAACTGATCGACTTGAATGCCTTGTTGCTTGATTTTAGTGTTCTGCTTTTTTTGTGATTGACTTTGTACCTTAAAAATATATTTTTACAATTATTCTTTAAAAATGTTCCTTAAAAAAAACAAGATTTTTTTAATAAAACATGATGTGAGCTTAATGGGAACAGGGGTGTGCTTAAAGGGTACAAAAATGTACCCATTAAGCACAGCCAGACTTTTTGAATTTAATGATGAATATCTTAATTGAAATGCTTTTGTCATTTAAAATAAAATTAAATATTTTAGTGTGAGAGATTAATATTTTATTTTAACATAACTTTTGTATTGAAAGTTTAGTGCACAATATCTTGTGCACTAAAATGTCTCAATGTAGATTTTGGTGAGCTTAATAGGTACGTTTACCCTATATGGCATCTTTTTTATGCATTTAAACTAATTTTTAACTGAGAAAACACAATCGGACAGAAAATGTAGGCGTCATGTCATTGACCCATATATAGTTGTATAATATGTTGATTATAAAGCGCTAATATAAGTAATAAATAAGGTAATATTATTCTATTATGGTTATTATATTTATTTTATTGGCACATATAACAGTTATCTGTATAATTATGAAACACTATTATGACAAGGTAATGTTTAATTTATTATATGAAGAGTTTACTTGCAAAAACAGATAACTCCGGGTTTGTTTGTTTGTTTTTTCATTTTCAAAAATCATGTTTTTTTATTATGTTGTCATGTTTTTATTGTGTTAGTTAGCTGTTTTTTTAGTTATTTTTTAACCTAGTCAAAATAACCCAACTGCAGTTTGATTGAGATTAATTGGAAAGCACAATGAAAAAACATGATTTCTGAGAACTGTTAAAAACAGAGTTATCTGTTTTTGCAAATGAACTCTTCATATATATTTATTACAGTTTATATTATCATCTCACACATGGATCGGCATTTTCTATAATCTATTTCTATAATAAAAATACATATCTGATACGACTTAATATATAATTATCATCAAACGAACAATACAATTCATATTTTCAAGGATTAAAGATTAAACGGGAAAAAAAGAAAAATGATTGCACAACCATCAATTAGGTGGCGTCGATATGCACTAAGCATGTAAACGACCATTGAACAAAAAGAAAGAAACAGCATGGCGCACTTTTTCTTAGCGTCCGTTTCCACAGTGACTCGTCGATTCGTCTCTCTGTTGAGACTGTCTTGAGTCTTAACCAGGAACATACTCTGAGTTGAATGAACTTACTCCCAGACGCGTTTTTGGAACCACAAACCTCGAGTAAGCAAGGTTTGGGGTTAATCAACCGAAAGTTCAGGGTTTAGCTGACCGTAAGTTAACCATGCTTTCTGGAATACACCCCTGCTGTCAGCTTAGCACGTGGAGTCAGTCTGTTGCTTTGCAGCCTCAATACTCAGCAGACCATGACAAACCACATTCAAACTAAACTCTATAACACATGCTAAACACAATCAGTCATTCGATATGTTAACAGCCTAGTCCCTCTCACATTTTGCTCCTATAGTCTACATCTGGTATAAACAGACCACATGTGTAAGCTAAAGGAGCCAATATTGATTAGATTCTTCATTCAGTGACAAAGGTTTTAACAAATTAGTACACAGGAATATTGTGAAAGAGATAAAGTCTGTCAGACTACAGCAACTTTCCAGCAAAAAAACACTAGAAAAAAAAAGTCATGTGGCACATAATGGCATTATAACTGTATATAACATCTTTCTTATAAGGGAAAGATGCATGAGTGTGAACATGTGGTGTGGGCAGCTTTTATAATGAATAATTGTTAGATATAGGCCTACTAGTTTCTACAACCGTCAAAACAACCTTGTATCTGCTGTAAACTCAGAGTTATAATGTTCTATATTTTCTGCCATATTAAGCCAAATTATGCCAGAACAGAAAGTTTGCCAGTACAATCCAAATTTTTTATTACAGATTTAAAGATAATGAGGGCTGTGACACACATTTCATTGTAGCTGTTTTATTTTACATAATTTATGGAGTAGGGATGGGTCACGATTGTCGAATATTCGATTAGTCGATTTATTCATAGAATATCGAATAGGTTTTGCGATTATATTTGTCTAAATATTCCCCATGTTTTCGGTGCTGATGCGGTGGTGACGCGCAAGCAGAGGTAAGCGCCAATAACGCACCTAAAAGCTGTCAAAGACAACAGAAGAACAGACTCTATCACACGAACGCTGTAGACTAGCAACTAAGAACGATGTCAAATAAGAGTTCTGTGCGGACCACAAATATCCCAGACTGGGTTAGAGGTGTGCTGAATCTGTACTGGGAAAGGCACGGAAAACAAATAACGCGTTCTACGGAGCCACTAAAGGGACATATGGTTAGCCGCATGCTAGCGATAGCCTGTTATATTACAGTACATGCAGTTTCACTTACCAGCAACAGAGCAGGACGATGGTGAATGATTTGCAGATCCTGAGCACCACTGACAAACATCTAATCTTGTAAAATGTGTAGTAAGTACTGCCGCTCCATAGTATAAACATGCGATCGCTAATCTCCAAAGTGAAAGTAAAACGGTCGCGCGCATGCGCATTCAAAAGCGTTTTCAATGCCCCGCAAATTAGTAACGGCTCACTGATGCCCGCAGTTAATATACAGAATAATTACCCAACGATATAATTGCGAGAGAAAGTATTGGAATATATTTTTTGAGCAGTTTAATACCTTATGAGCAGTTGATTTATGCTAACGGATGGACTGCTATGTTAATAACTGCTGTCATTCTGTTACGTTTATTATATTAATATGTTTCAGCATGTTACAATCATTACATGGGTTGAGTTAAGATAGCCTATCTTTAAATAAATAAAACGGTTTGTTATCATACAGATTAAAATCGTGACTGGTCTCTCTCTCTCTCTGTTTATGGGTGTGTAACACTAGTCTAATAACGTGACGTGTGCATTCATACAGGGAAGGGGTGCTATTTTCAAATAATCGAATAATAATCGAATAATTCCCAGCGATTTTCGAATATTACTTTTGCTTGAAATGCCCATCCCTATTATGGAGTCATTGGCTTGTAAATTATTTGTTGTGTACAAACAGACACATTCATTGATCATGTTTTGCCATGCAGCAGAAGTGCAGTTGTTCAAAAATATAAATTCTGTCATCATTTATTCACTGTAAGCCTGCATGACCTCTTTTCTTCTGCAGAACACAAAAGATGACTGTTTGATGAATACTGGTGACCAAACAGTTTTGGTTTCCATTGTATGGACAGAAAACACTACGACTTCTTTTTAAATATCTAAATAAGAAAAAGTAAGGGTAAGTAAAAGTCAGCTGCCACTGCAGCATGTCAGTATTGATCTAACATAATTAAAATTAATAAACGTCTACCAACAGCCAACCGTTTATTGGTTTCAAATGTCAATGCAGATTCCAAACATTCTGCCACTGGTCTAAAAACAAGAGCAACATGAGTTACACATTCTGATATCATCCTGTTCATCGCGGCCACCCTGGGAAAGTGCCCTTGTGACGAGGATGAGCTCTTGCTGAGTGCTGTAATGTGCATGAGGGTGTCTGGGACAGTCAGAGCTCTAATACATGGCTCAGAGCACACTCTCACATCTCCAAATCCTGCTGCTAGTGACAAAATCAGCAAAATTCAATTTAAAACCCCCATTTCTCTTGTAGAGTCTGGGAGCCTCTCAGGGAAGCCCCATGTGTTGGCACTGAAGGCTGCTTTTCTATTACATTTAGCCCCTTTCCACCAACTTGCAATGCCTCCCTCATGTCCCATGGCAACTGGTTAACCTAATGACAGTGATTTATGAATATAAGCTGAACTCAATTGCAGAAAACAGAGCTATGATGGGAAAAGCAGCAGCCACAAAGAACCTTACTTAATGTTTTGTAATGAATATAAAACTAAACTGTAAAGAACTGCATGCAGTGATCATCTTTACGTGAAGACAAACTAATTTACAATTCTTTAAAGTTTCAGCATGATCAAAAACTATTCAAAGACATTAACTCAGGACACCATCTGTTCAGCAACGCTTTCTGAATACAAATGGATGACAGTGCCTTTGTGTCTAAAAATATAGCCTTTGCATCGACTCAGTGCTCTTCAAAAAGAGGCCAGTGTCACTGAACTCATCCAACACTTAAAAAGAACATTGAGAAGACCCAACATAAAAAATTCAGCAGCAGCACAACTAAGCGTGGCGAGAGGATTTTCCCTCTCCTCTCACTGCAGCATAGCTGTCAGGCAGACGAAAGGATCTCAACTCACTCTGACTGGCTGGAAGCACTGTGACATCAGAGAGACGGGGATCATGTGTCAGCTGGGAAGGGGAGCATTTGTTTTGGGTAGAACAGGGAAGGAACTTGCTCAACACACAAAGAATATAAACAGAAAAATCTCTCCACACTCAGACACCCATAAAATCATCTGTCCCTATTCTCACACCTCCGAACAGAACAGCCAAAATTTTACTGTGTAAAAAATTAGCCTCCAAATAACACATCCACAAAATATTCCTATGATGTAGGTTGGAAATATTTTGTGCTGTAGGAAGCAAGCACATTTCACATCCTGGTTTTCGGCTTGCAGACATGACAAAGACTAAAATCCACAACAAATGATCCCAGAACCAGATTAAAATCTTTAAGGCATCTCAAATACAAATCTACAGCGTGAGCCAATCTGCGTTTAATCTGTGCATTTCGCCATATGTCTATAAGATGGAGCTGACAGGAGTCATTCATTGGAGAAACAGGAAAAACAGTGAGGGGGGATCGGGTAAGAAGGTCTGTAAGGTGAGGACTAGAGTATTAGAGTAATCACAGAGGAATGCTCTTATGCAAACACTCTGCTAACATTACTATAAATGAGGATAAGGCTTGCTGGCTGTACTTTGCTCTGGGCTCCACAAGCTGCTGCACATATCACAAAATCTGAACCTTCAAAAACCTACCAAACCACCACCACCACACCCATTACACCTAATTCTAAAACCACACCACTGCACAATCCAGCACTACTTCCACATGCTTCACCTCATACTAGGGCTGAACGATATATCGTTATTGTATCTATATCTAGATATGAACTTTCAAGATATTACTATCGAAAAAAGCAACGATATAGACGATATAGATTTCCCCTCTCCGCGCTCGCCCCGCCCTGCATACAACTCTGGCAGTCACACAACGAACATCAGTTTTACGAGTGCCCTTGAATGCACCGCTAAAGACAGCGCGCACACACTACAGAGACAGCGGAGAAATTAAAAAGAAAGAAAATGAGTGCGGGAGATAATGCGGCCGGTGGTAGTGCAGAATCTGACTTGGTGCCAAAACATAAATCATCTTCCATTATTTGGAGGTATTTTGGATTCAGAAAAGACGATGTAAACCAGAGTGACGTGTTGTGCAGGTCGTGCTTAACAAAAATTGCGACTAAGCAAGGTAGCACAACAAACATGTTTCACCACCTGAAACAACACCATCGCGTGCTGCATGAAGAGTGCATGACAATGAGAGAAACACCGGGGACTTCTCAGTCATCCCAAAATAAGCCAAAGCAAAGTTTGATTGCTGACGCGTTCAGTAGCGTTACGCCGTACGAGTCGACGTCCACCAGACACAAAGAAATTACAGACGCTATAACATACCACATTGCAAAAGACATGGTACCTGTGTACACAGTCTCAAAAGAAGGCTTTAAAAAAATGGTTCGGACGCTGGACAAGCGTTATAAAATACCATCCCGAACACATTTTAATCAAGTGGCCATTCCGAAACTTTATAATGAGTGTAAAATGAGTGTTGAATCCGAGCTCCGTGAAATCGAAAAATTTCCGTGAAATTTTTTTGTATTATGATGTTTTTATTTTTCTGAGAAATGCTTGGTTTTCACCGAACCCGTAGTCATATCGTATCGTATCGATATCGAGATATCTGGCATGAAAATCGAGATATGAAATTTTGTCCATATCGTTCAGCCCTACCTCATACCATTTGAAAATCGACCTCTCCTGCACACTGAAAGATCTGCTTATAGAAATTTAATGCCCTTAATAAAGTACACCCATTAAAATCTAATTGAACTTCTCTTGGTACAGGAAATTTGTGGTTTGACTTTCAGAGTATGTTGCTGCTTTGTTTTCATTTCACACATTCTAAAGAGAGCACCCAATAAAGAAATTTCTGTCATTTACTTTTGTTGATCTTTGGAACAAAAATTCACTCAGTATTATGACTTCAGAACAACTTCAGGATAAGTAAATGACAACTTTCATTTTTGGGTGAACGATCCCTTTCAAAGCGTTTTATTAATATCAGAAAAACTATGCAGCAATTGTAGTAATGACAGCAATAAAACTAGAAGTCAGGAAAGAAGTCAATGTCATCATGACTTATGATCCTTAAGTAACCTGAGTATGAAGTGCAAGGTGTTGATTATTGACTGAATGAGTGACTGGGAGGAAGATGTGAGTGACTGGGAGGAAGATAATTATTAATAGAGGCGGTAACTACAGTAGAGCACCTCTGTGTAACGTATTACACATACAATAATTCATAAAGTACTATCTGGTATTGGTCTCACTGAATAAATTCATGCACACAAGGGAAAAGATCCACTGAGATATGTAATCACAAGGGGCAATAAATAAACCATCAACTTCTAGATTAATTAACCATTTTGAAGTGCTCAACCCCCCCCCCCCCCCAAAAAAATACTGTTTCTGCTGTAAAACATAATTTAACAGGGGCTCTCCATCAAACTGCGGGTTAAACTGATACAAAGTAACCACATTTCTTCTTGTAGTACTAACCATTGTAGTAACTATGGCATTATGACAGAAACCATGCATTATTTGGCTCATGAATAGCAGCAGCTAAAGATAGCTTCCCTCAAAAGAAAATTGTCATCATTTACTATCCCTCAAGTCATTCCAAACCTGTATGACTTTCTTTGACAGAACATAAAAGAAAATGTTACTTTTTGTCCACACAAAGTCAAAGTAACCAACATTCTTCGAAACAACTTCTTTCAAGTTCCACAGAAGAAAAAAAAAACGCTGCACAGGGTTGGAACGACAAGAGGGTTGAGTAAATGAAGACAGAATTTCGTTCTGGGGTGAACTATCACTTAAAGACTAAGTGGACCTTGAGAGGGTTTGTGCTACTTGTGATTTTAGGGATTCTGGCACTAGAGATGTGAGGGGAGCAGCTGACAAGCCAGCGCAGGTCATTTAAATGGAAAGATTGCACGGATACTCTAGACATGCCAAATATGGTGAAGAAACGGCTCGAATGTCAAACCAGCGAGAACCTAACAGTTATTTTAGTGAATGGACGGCCGCAGGTCCAACACCGTGCTGTTATAATCTGCCTATTCAGGTCACGACATGTTAAACATGTACTGAACCACACTCAGTTTAGTGTCAACGCGTAGGCCAGCCCCTGATCCCGAGCAAACACACCGGGCCCTGCGCCGAGGTTATCATCATACACCCACACATACAAACTTGGTTTCTGCACTCACCCCACAATGCCTTCCGAGTAGTTTCTGCTCTTCCACGGTGTGCCCGTGTAAATGTCCTCGGCCCCATCCGTCAGCAGCAGACTCCTGTTAAAGCCAAAGGTGCTCGCCTTGTTGTCTCTTTTCCTCTTGCTTGGCAACTCCGTTCCCACTCCCGCGACCCTGCTGCCACCCACTTGCCCCCCTCCGCCGACACCCCTGCCTGCCCTGCCGCCGCCGCTGCTGCTGTTATTGTTGTTATTGGCTTCCAGAGGGATGAAGTCTAGTTGTTCGGAGACCTCACTGTCGGGTTTAGATCCAGACATCCCCTGATGATCCTTGGGCTTGCCGCTGCTGTCGGCCGCGTTGCTCGAAGCACCGTCGCCTCCGCCGCCGCTCGTCAGTTTGGCGCTGGCTGTGTTGCAGTTGTTGTTGAAGTAGAGGTTTCCCAGCGTCTGCGTCGTTTCCCAGATGTGCATCCACAGGTTGTTGGCAGGTCCTCGCTGTTCTGGCTGAAACCAGGCGATTCTAGGATCCATCAAACGCTGAGCTGCTGCAGGCGCACTTGCCCCCAGAGCAGAGCCAGGCTCGGTTCGCTTAACCCGCTAACGGGAACACTAAACGCTGCTAAAATATCCTGTGCTGGTCCATCAAATGTACCTCGGGACAAAAAAGAAAACACCAGTGTAAACGGACTGTAAAAAGGCGTTGTTAAAAAACGGTAACCGTCAAACTTCAGAGCACGAGGAATGGAGAAACGTGAGCGTCGTCTGTGTCACTGCCTCTGACCCGTTTCTATCGGAGATCGTGTGTCTCAATGGCGGACAGACCACAGCGCGGCTGCGCATGCGCGAGCGTTACGCAAGAGAGCACGTTACAGCGTCTGTTACGTAACAACAACAGTGGGTTTGATACATTGTAGTAATATGACCCTCTCGTTTGTGTCATGTTTCAGACGTACCCTGTAAAAGGTGGCGCTAATCCAATGAGTCCTATATCTAGTTCATTGGGTCTCAGTGTTATCTTCTAATTGGATTATTTTGTAATGCAGTGACAGAAATTAGATTACTGGGAACAGGAGTCCGCGAATAGAATATAAACAACAGTATTATTATTGTGGGACAGGTCTGACCACCAGTGTTTCTTTTTTACCACTTAAAGAGAAAATAATAATTAAAAAAAAATACAATTGTCATAATTCATGCCATTTCAAACTTGAATGACTTCTTTCTTCAGTGAAACTCAAAAGATGTTAGGAACAAACACCTAATATTAAAATAAGAGTATTAGGAACAGACAGCCTCATTCGCCATTCATTTTCTTTGCTTCTTTTTTAACACAATGCATGTAAATGGTGACTGAGACTGTATCCTATAGTGTTCCACAGAAGAAAATCAGTCGTTCAGGTTTTGAACAGTATGAGGATTGGTAATTGATGACTAAATGATCTGTATTATTTTATGGTGAACAGCTCTTTTGGGTTAATTTGATCTAAACTTCAAGAGATATTTAATCTTATATGCTTTTTCCTTTATTCAATTGGAGAAAAAAATATTCTACTAAGCATACTAATGGCTTAAAATGATGATGGATCAGTGCCCAGGGATTACTTAATAAACACTGTTATGTTGCTGTTTTACCTCTCACCCGGTCCATAATAATGCAACGACAACACCACCCTTTGATGTAGCATTTTATGGCCCACAGCAACAGTAGTTTATCAGATGTTTATGAGTTGCATTGGATCCCTCATAAACCTGTCTACAGAGAAAGAAACATTGTCTTGTAGATCTTACGTTATCTTTAACTTTTTGATAACTTAAGTCAGGGGTTTTCAAACCTGTCCTGGAGGACCCCTTACCCTGCACATTTTGTATGTCTATTTTGTAGGACAGGTTTGAAAACCACTGACTAAAGCCCAAGATACACTGCATGATTTTCGGCTGTCGCAGACGAAAGACTGGCATCGTGAAGCAATCGCGGCGATTTCTGATTGGCCACGATTGTTTCACGATGCCAATCTTCCATCTGGGACAGCCGAAAATCGTGCAGTGTGTTTAAGGCTTTACAGATGATCTCACTGAGGACAAGGACAATTCTTACCAGAATATTCAGGGGGTAAAGGGGAATCTTATGAGACTGGATGACATTGTTTAATTAGCTTACACTTTTCAGTATAAATGCTGAAATCTGATGGCCAGTGGAGTATACATTGTGTCAAAAACACAGACACTACTGATTCATCCTAATACTTAACAACAAGAGACCATTATGATATTTTATGCTTTAATTAAAGCATTTATATATGTTTGGTTTTACAAACTTGTTTTTTTTTCTTAATTTCCACACATAAACACTCTCACACTACAATAAAACCAAAAGAAAACCAGAGAGGAGTATGGACAGAAAATGCTAAATAAAACGAGGTGAGATTTGTACAGAGAATTTGTGCTACTGATCTCTCAAATCTCATTTTCTCTGCAGGTTCTCCAAGTAGCTGATGAATCTCTTCAGGTTGATCCTTATGTTGTCCAGAACACAAAGCTGATCAGGGCTGTATTTTCCTTTGCCTTCTTTTCGCAGCTGTAGGGGAACAAAGGCCAAACTGTGAAAAGCCTGCCATCTAAAGGCCTACGAACATACTAGAATACAGAGGATCTAGCAACGGCTGTGCTGTGAATGGTCAGACTGTGAATTTACAAAAGCAGCTTAAAAAGTACTTCACAGTTTTAAAGTGGAATATTTTAGACCATCCAACCAAGACAGATCTGTTCAGCTGGATTTGAGTGCCCTTTTCTGTAGACAGTCTTTGTGTGAGACTGAGACTAAGCTCAAGCCTGAACATGCATTTGGAGGTGTGAGATGTGGCATTTGAGTGTCTGATTTAATATTACTGTTTGGGTGTGTGAATGTGATGCATGAGTGTGTTTGTATCTGTGGTAATATTTCTTGTTGGCTTTAAAACAAACCTTAGCCCTAAACCCTGGCTGAAGTGCTTTAAGAGATGAAAGCAGGTTAATATTTTTTCCAGCTTTCTCTGCTTCATCGCCATCCGCAAACACATCGAAGAGGGCATCCAGTGCTTCCCCGCACACTACCAGGTTTGAGTCCTTCATTGCTATATTCAGTAATGCATTTCCAGTCAACTGCAAAAAGAGAACATGTTAGCTGAACAACTGACCAAAGCTATGCAATGACAAATATACCACAAAAAAACAATGCTATTAATAAAAGTTAACATAAAACAGATTTTATTATACAATTAATTTGTAAATCTAAATATTGCTATTATAGTGTTAATAAGTCATAAAATACTACAGAATTTGATATAAATGTAGCCACTTATAATTTAGTAAAATATAGATATATTCTAAGAATATTCTAATAATACATAAAAAAGAATTAGGAAAAAAATTAAAATTAAAAAGTTTAATTAGGTCTAACATTACAAAATGAACAAATATTTTTTGTCCCTTTTCTACAACGTAAAATACGATAAATTCTGAATGCTACATTTTTTGTGGTGCATAAAAAAGGCACTATACATATGATTAATATTATTCTAACAATTCTGCCACAGTCAGTATTACCTGTAGAGTGTCTGCTGTGTTTTTCTCTTTGGCAAGAGAGCTTCCTGTGATACCGAGAATGGCCAGAGCATTAACTCTCACGCTGACCAGCTCACAGCTGGTGGCAGCCTCACAAAAACTCATTAGCTGGTTTGGAGTCATACACTGCAAGATTAAAACCAATAAAACACATAAGTTAAAAATACCAAGTAAAGCTTGAAATAATGTACCAATACAGCACAAAAAAAAAAAAAAGAATGAATGTGGTTCTCACCTGAGGGATGTTTTTGGTAGCCATGATCTGTAATAGAGAGCGAAGAGCACTGGTCACAGCCTCCAGGAACTCCTCATCCTTTAATGCCTCTAGAAATTAATGTACAATCATAGAAGATATTACATTTTTTACACACTAAGTGGAAAAAACACACAAAAAAAAGATGTAATCAATACATAACATTAAAAAAATCATTAAATCGCTTTTCATCGGAAAACTGACAGATTCTGTATAATGTCGAGAGTGAGAGTTCCTTGATTATGGCACAAAAAATAATCATTTAATTTATTTTTAATTATCTGTATCAATGGATTTACTTGAACTATAGTTTTGTTTAGCTTATATCCAATTGTAAGTCGCTTTGGATGAAAGCATCTGCTAAATGAATAAATGTAAAATGTGTATGTGTGTGTGTGTGTGTGTGTGTGTGTGTGTGTGTGTGTGTGTGTGTGTGTGTGTGTGCATGCATACACACTTAAAGAAAAAAAATACATCAAATAAAATAAAGATGAATTATATTTAGTGCTGTTAAACGATTAATCGCGATTAATCGCATCCAAAATAAAAGTTTTTGTTTACATAATATATATTTGTGTACTGTGTATATTTATTATGTATATATAAATACAAACACATGCATGTATATATTTAAGAAAAATGTTATATTTGTATATTAAATACATTTATATATAATATAAATGATGTAAATATAAAAATATACATGTAAATACATGTAAATATTTTCAAAATATATACTGTATGAGTGTGTATTTATATATACATAATAAATATACACAGTACACAAATATGTATTATGTAAACAAAAACTTTTATTTTGGATGCGATTAATCGCGATTAATCGTTTAACAGCACTAATTATATTGTATTGATCTTCCACAGTGCACTACAAAATATTTGATCTATTTATCTTGTGTTCATAATCATTGGAAGACCAAATTGAAAGTGAAAATAAAACTGATTAAATCATCCAGCCCTATGCAATGGCGAGACATCTACCTGCTGAGCTGAAGACCAATGATGAGAGGTGCTGAGCAACTGCCTGTAGCCCTGAAGCACCACCAAGAGATTCTGTATCCATAGAGGAAAGGATATTATGGAGACACGTCAATGCCCGACACTGCACCCGCTGCATCCTAGAAGAATCAAAGACTATAAGATTTGGGTTTTCACAGCTCTGTATAAACACTACAAAACATCATGAATATGTTTTTTACTTTTTCAAGAGGTTTTTCCAGGTAGGGTCCTTGCTACAGAGCTCAAGGGCAGCAGCACTGGGGAACTCTGCCTTCTTCAAGACCTGCAAGAAATCAATCAGTGAAGTGAATTCAGTACACACACTTCACTATGACATAGGTGTACAGTATGTATTACAAACAATACTTGACTATGTATTGAGTATTATTATTCCAATAGTGCACCTTTGACACATCTTTGTGTATCAAGGGGTCATAGAATATATTTTTTTATGAATTTTCTCTGAGGTCCACTAGCTTTTTCATCGAAAACATTCATACTGTAATTCAGTTTTGTATGACAATTTTTAATCTTGTCTTTTACTCTTAGAATTATATTGGCTGTTTTTCCTACTTATTCTAGAGACTAGAATATTATGCCATTTCATAATAATCCACTTGAATCGTTGATCATGTTAACGCTGTCATTATATCACAACGCATGTGCTTCCCTTTGGTAAAATCATGCTTTCAAAACACACACACACACACACACACAGACAAACAATTTAAAATAACTGTTTTGTATTTTAATATATTTCAAAATGTAATATATTTCTGTGATGGCAAAACTGAATGTTCAGCAGTCATTACTCCAGTCTTCAGTGTTTCATGATCCTTCAGAAATCATTCTAATATTCTGATTTGCTGCTGGAGAAACATTTCTTCTAATCAATGATGAAAATAGTTGTGCATGTTAATATTTTTGTGGAAACCATGATGTGCTTTTGCGGGATTCTTTGATGAATCAATAGTTCATAACAACAGCATGTATTTGAAATAAGAATCTTTTGTAACATTGTAAACTTTTACAATGCAACTGGAACATTCTAACATTTTTACTGTCACTTTTGATGAATTTGATGTATCCTTGCTAAACGAAAATATGAGTTTCTGTAGGAGTTTCTGCAAACACAAGGCAAATCCTTCACAAGGCCTAACCAGAGTCCTCATTTAACTGCCAAAACATGACCATAACACTCCCATTTTAGACTGTTTTACAAAGATCCCAAAGTGACCTGAAGTACAGCATCTGAGAATTGTGTTCTCCCCACCGAACCAGCAGAGTTTGTAACATCAGAATAATAATAAAAAAAAAAAAACACACTGTGGCACTGTATGTTTTGCTGACTATGTAATAATGTGTGTTACCTGTTGAGGTATGTTGTGGTTGAGCAGGATTATGTGAAGTTCAGCAGACAGACAGAGAGGAGAGAACAAGCTGGAATTAGTGTCTGACATCCCATCAGCACACATCTCGCTCTCATCGCTGCTGGACATCTCCTCCCACTCATCATCTGAAGGCTCTACATACACACACACACACAGTCAATATCCCGTCACATTATCTCTGTCTCGTCTTCTCTGACACAAACAAGAAATCATTCCTCTAATTTCACACAGTAGCAGGAAAATCCTGAGGAATGCCTATAACAGTCTTGTCTTCCCTGTTCGACAATAAACACACACACACTCACCATCAGAGCAGCACATGTTGACGATGATTTCCAGCGACGTCTGCTGTGCTGACAGCAGTGCTTTGGCCTCTCGCAACTCCAGTCTGTCTCTCTTAAAACCCACAGACACACAACAAAACCACAGAAGTTATTGTTTGGGTCATTTGTACACATACAGTGATGGTTAAACTGATACTTTAACTGAAACGCAAAATGAAATAATTAAGAGCATTCACAACAACATGGAGATTTTAAACATGGTTTGCTTTGGTTCCAGATGTAAACTGGGCTACAAATTCCCTAGGAGCTCAGAGAGGTTATAGTAGCCCTGCACACTCATATGTAAGTGGGGACAGTCACTCTGTGTTTAGAGAGAGTGAGAACCATCTGGCTCTGAGGGACAGATGTGTCATCAGTTGGGCTGACATGGTTTGAAGGGGAAAGAAAGTGCAGGAGGTACGCCATAGCCTTCATGTCAAGTAGCATAGTGGAGACGGCCTTTAAAAATGCATCTATGATTTCCATATGCACGTGAACCTATCATAATAATATAAGTGGCTCATTTTTTGTTGTTTATGTTTTTAGATAAAGCACCCAAAAATAAATTCTATCATAGTTTAATCACCATCATGTTGTTTCAAACCTAAATGACTGACTGTTTCAAACCTGAACAACATGAGAGTGAGCAAATAATCACAGAATTTTCTTTTTTCTTTAACACAAATTTTCACAAAATGTAAAATGTTCTAAAACGTGCAAAAACAAATTTAAATTAATAGCTTTTAACTTACAGGCAACAGATCTGAGATGTCATTTTTTGTTTTTGACATTCGTCCACTAGGCTTTCTTCCATTCGTCTTCTCATCTCTCACGTCCTCCTCCATCTCCTCGGCCTCGTGACCTGTGGGCCGTTCGTCTGTATGATCAGACTCTGCTGCAGATGTGGTCTCTTTGGACAGACGGGCAGATTCCGCACACCACAGCTCTGGGATGAGCTCTCCTGCGTCCAGACTGAGGCTGTGTGAGAGAGTTGTAGCCAGCGCTGTCAACGTCTGAGACTGCTGTGCTGAAGACAGACCGCTCTTCAGATTCCATAAAGAGCCTGAACGACAGAGGAAAGACGAACAACATTCTTTAGCTTTATTTCAAATATTCAGTTAGTCTCTACGACCCATTCACAAAGCATCATTACTGTATTAATGATAAATTCACTCACTAATTATTAGCACAATATCAACTCTTTGGAAGTATTACAAGTTCAATTAGCTAGCTATAATTTCCTAGCTCTATATATGAAGAGTTCATTTGCAAAAACAGATAACTTCGTTTTTAACAATCATCAAAAATCATGTTTTTTCCCATTGTGCTTTCCAATTAAAGGGGTCATATGATGCTATTTTAAAGATCATTATTGTGTGTATTTGGTGTAACAGAATATGATGACATGCTTTAATGTTCAAAAAACACATTTTTCAAATACTGTACATTATTGTAGGACCTCTATGCCACGCCTCTCTCAAACGCGTCATTTTCTACAAAGCCCTCTTTCCAAAAAGTGCAGTCTGCTCTGATTGGCCAACTGACACAGAGCATTGTGATTGGCCGAACACCACAAGCACTCGTCGGAAATGTAACGCCCCTTTCCATAATCGCGAACTTCAGCTTTCAAGTTAGTTTTACCATCAGTTCAAGCCCGAAAGGGGAACAGAGTTGTGTGACAGACACAGTGATGATGCTCGTATGTATTTGCAGTACACAAGCCACGGTTAAGACGATTTCTGATGGGCTGTACACTCCGCTGTGATGTGACCCTGTTCCCCTCACACACACACAGACACATACTCAGACACACATGACGCGTTACGTGCAAAACTCCGCATTTGAACAGTCAATAGCAAACTTGAACAAATAACAAAACATACTTACAGTCGCTGATTCAGAAGCACCAGATTGTCATAGCAAAGTCGGAATTGACCCTTTTTTTTTATAAATAGCCTTCATGCATAGCCAGCCTTGTACTCTACTAGGTTCACGAAACTGTCGTCCATAAAAGGCGTTGCACAAATTCGAACATTTGGGTTGTGCTGTTCCGTTGTAAACAAATCTTAACCATTGATTCCTAATTGCATCTACTTTCAGAAGACCAAATAAAGTGCTTTTGCTTTCGCATAGAAACACACAGTTTCTCCCTGACATGGCTGCATCAACACTACTGCAGTACTGAAACCACGCCTTCTTTCTTTGCGTGAACATTTGGGCGGCTTTACGCAAATATTTCCACATCGTGACGTAGACATGTGGGGGCGTGTTTTAATGAGGCGTTTTAGGGGCGCGTGGCAGAGTCTTAACTTTTATAAAGAATATCACTTTGGGTTTGAGACTTTAGTCTTTGCAACTTCAGGGATCTTATCTATGCACAATCAGCTTGTAACACTTTAAAGAGAAAGGAAAACTTGAAATCGCATCATATGATCAAACTGCAGTTGGGTTATTTTGACTAGGTTAAAAAATAACTTTAAAAAACAGCTACCTAACACAAAAACATGATAACATAATAAAAAAACATGATGAAAATTTGTAAAAATGGAGTTATCTGTTTTTGCAAATAAACTCTTCATATATACATACATATATATATATATATATTTTAGGGATGGGTCACGATTTTCGAATATTAGATTAGTCGATTTATTCATCGAATATCGAATAGGTTGTGCGATTATATTTGTCTAAATATTCCCCATGTTTTCGGTGCTGATGCGGCTGAGACGC